>JAGDQO010000582.1:0-26500 GCA_018342035.1 Solanum appendiculatum
GTTTCAGACTTGCACCGTATTTTAGAAGCTCTTGTACTTATGACACCAATTCTTGGGTGGTATTTTGTTTTTCGCTTTTCGTATTTATGAAGACTATGGTTGGAAATATTCTACTCATTGTTGACTTTTCACCTTATTTACTTAGTTAAAAAGGTAAAACTAGTGGGTTGGCTTACCTATCGGTTGGGAACATAGGCGCCATCACGACATGTGAATTTGGGTCGTGACAAATTGGTATCAGAGCCCTAGGTTCATCGGTCTCACGAGTACAAGAGCAATGTCTAGTAGAGTTTTGCGGATCGGTATGATGACGTCCATACCTATCTTCGAGAGGCTATAGGACATTTAGGAAAATTCTATTCTTTCATTCCTTATCGTGCACACTTGACTTTGCTAAAATTCTAATCTTGTTGTCTCATTCTCTCTCAGATGGTGAGGACTCGTACATCTGCAAGCGGTGATCAGGAGCCTATTCCTGCACCTGCTTCTAGGATCACTACCCGAGGTAGAGGCAGGGGGCGAGGTCGAGGTCGGGGTAGGGGCTGTATTGCAGCATCTGTGGAAGGCGAAGTATCGATAGCTACCCAGGGCCATGCCAGGGCCGTACCTCCTGATGTAGATGTTGTTCATGGGGATCTGCATGATCATGTTGAGGGGAATGGACCAGCTCAGGCTCCACCCGGTTTTATTGCCACCCCAGTGCTTCAAGATACCTTGGTTCGTATGCTAGGAATTCTAGAGGGGATGGCTCACGCGGGAACATTGCCTGTCACCTCTGATGCCTCACAGACTCGTATTGGAGGTCAGACTCCAGATCCGAGGGTTACTGCAGGTTCTCAGACTCCAGGGACCCAGCCAGCTGCTGCTGTAGCTCCCCGTTTAGATAGTATGGTATTGCCAGGTATTGCATCACATTTGGCTAATAGGCCTTCTATGACCATTGATGAGCAAAAGATGTTTGGAAGGTTCAAAATGATGAATCCTCCGACCTATACTGGCGACTTAACTGAGGATGCCTATGAATTCATAGTTAGTTGTCATGAGAGGCTGCATAATCTTGGATTAGTGGAGTCTCATGGAGTTGATTACACAGCATTCCAGATGACTAGCCCTGCCAAGCAATGGTGGAGGGATTATATTAGTAGTAGGCCAGTTGGATCACCTCCATTATCATGGACTCAGTTTACTCAGGTGTTCCTAGATAAGTTTGTTCCACGCAGTGAGAGGGAGCGCAAGAGGGCCGAGTTTGAGGGTTTGCAGCAAGATGGTATTTCAGTCGCAGAGTATGAGGGTAAATTCAATGCCTTAGCTAGGCATGCTTCGATGATACTTCCCACAGAGGCTGAGAGAGTGAGAAGATTTGTTAAGGGGCTGATTATTCCGATTCGTCTAGGAGTTTCTCAGGTTGCTGCTTCTGGTGTTCCATTTCAGAAGGTGGTGGATACTGCCAAGGAGCTAGAGATGATTCGACATGAGGGATTCAAGCAGCGTGAGGGCAAGAGGGCCCGTCATTCAGGTAATTTTGGTAGTACTATGCCTAAGAGTCGAGGTTACTCAGGGAGAGGTTATCACTCTCAGTCTAGCAGACCCATTCATGCCGCGATACCAGCATCTGAGATTGATTTTGCTGGGCATAGTTCTTCGAGTTCGGTACATACTTCGCCGGGTTCATCTTCCAGACCTGTAAGCCGTGGAGGGCATTCTGGTCATTCAGGTTCCTCTCATCAGCATATGTCTCGCAAAGGTTGTTTTGAGTGTGGTGATATTGGACACTTTGTGAGAGATTGTCCTAAGACTAGACGCGGTGGCTTGCATCAGGGTTCTCAGGCTTCGACTTTCAAAGGTACACAACCTCCGACTAGGGGGGGTGTACAGAGTGGCAGAGGTGGTTCTCATTCAGATAGAGGTGGGTCCTATTCTGGTCAAGGTGGTAGTCGTGGAGGTTCACAGTCTGAGGGCGGTCCTGCTCACTGTTATGCTTTTCCGGGTAGGCCAGAGGCAGAGGCTTCAGATGCTGTTATCACAGGTATTATTCCTGTTTGTCATCGATCAGCTACTGTATTATTTGATCCAGGCTCTACTTATTCTTATGTGTCCACATATTTTGCTTCGAATTTCAATATATTATGTGAGTCTCTTGATTTACCGGTACACGTTTCTACTCCTGTTGGGGATTCCGTAGTGGTAGATCGAGTGTATCGAATGTGTATAGTTACTTTGATGGGATATGATACTCATGCGGATTTGAAGGTCTTAGATATGGTAGATTTTAATGTGATTCTTGGGATGGAATGGTTATCTACTTACCACATGATTTTGAATTGTCATGCCAAGACAGTTACATTAGCTATGCCTGGGATTCCTATAGTAGAATGGAGAGGTTCTCTTAGTCACCCTCCAAAAGGGGTGATATCATTTCTTAAAGCTCGTCACTTGGTAGGGAGAGGATGTTTGGCTTACTTGGCACATATTAGAGATACTAGTGTTGAGACTCCTATGCTTGAGTCTATTCATGTGGTGAGTGAATTTTTGGAGGTATTCCCGACCGACTTACCAGGTCTTCCACCTGATCGTGATATTGATTTTTGTATTGACGTAGAGACAGGCACTCAGCCTATTTCTATTCCTCCTTATCGTATGGCACCGGCTGAATTGAAAGAGTTGAAGGAACAGTTGCAGGATTTGTTGAGCAAGGGGTTTATTAGACCGAGTGTATCTCCTTGGGGTGCTCCGGTGTTATTTGTGAAGAAGAAAGATGGATCTATGCGTATGGGTATTGACTATCGGCAGTTGAACAAGGTTACCATCAGAAATAAGTACCCGATACCTCGTATTGATGATTTATTTGATCAGCTTCAGGGTGCTTCCGTTTTCTCCAAAATTGACTTGAGATCCGGTTATCATCAGTTGAAGGTTAGGGCGGAAGATATCCCTAAGACAGCTTTCCGGACACGTTATAGCCATTATGAATTTCTGGTGATGTCTTTTGGATTGACTAATGCCCCAGCAGCTTTTATGGACTTGATGAATGGGGTGTTTAGACCATACTTAGATTCATTTGTTATTGTCTTCATAGATGATATATTGATATACTCTCGTAGTAAGGAAGAACATGAGCAACATTTGAGGATTGTACTTGGAATTCTGAAGGAGAAGAAGCTCTATGCAAAGTTTTCAAAGTGTGAGTTTTGGCTTAGTTCGGTAGCATTCTTGGGACATGTGGTGTCTGAGGAGGGTATCATGGTGGATCCTAAGAAGATTGAGGCAGTTCGAGATTGGGTCAGACCTGCTTCAGTTACTGAGATTCGAAGTTTCTTAGGCCTTGCAGGTTATTATCGACGATTTGTAGAGGGGTTCTCATCCATTGCATCCCCATTAACTAGATTAACCCAGAAAGAAGTGGCTTTTCAGTGGTCAGATGAGTGCGAGATGAGTTTTCAAAAGCTTAAGACTTTATTGACTACTGCTCCGATTTTTGACTCTACCTGTGGAGGGAGAGAATTTCATTGTATATTGTGATGCTTCTCGACTTGGTCTTGGTTGTGTATTGATGCAAAAGGGAAAAGTAATAGCTTATGCTTCGAGGCAGTTGAAGATTCACGAGAAGAACTACCCTACTCATGACTTGGAGTTGGCGGCTGTAGTGTTTGCATTGAAGATTTGAGGCATTACCTCTATGGTGTACATTGTGAGGTGTTCACAGATCACCGTAGTCTACAATATATATTCAATCAGAGGGATCTCAATTTGAGGCAGCGGAGATGGTTGGAATTGCTCAAGGACTACGACATGACTATTCTTTATCATCCGGGCAAGGCAAATGTGGTAGCAGATGCCTTGAGTCGAAAGACGGTAAGTATGGGTAGCCTTGCCTTGTTACAAGTTGGAGAGCGTCCTTTAGCTAGGCACATCCAGTCCTTGGCCAATAGCTTTGTGAGGCTTGATATTTCAGAATCTGGTAGAGTGTTGGCTTACGTGGAGGCTAGATCATCCTTGTTGGAGCAGATTCGGACTCAACAGTTTGATGATGATGATTTATGTAAGATTCGAGACAAGGTGTCAAAAGGAGAAGCCAAGGATGCAATTCTTGATAGTGAGGGAGTTTTGAGGATAAAAGGTCGTATTTGCGTTCCTCGAACAGGGGATTTGACTAGACTGATCATGGAGGAGGCCCATAGTTCAAGGTACTCTATTCATCCAGGGGCTACTAAGATGTATCGTGACTTGAAGCAGCATAATTGGTGGTGTCGTATGAAGAGGGACATAGTGGACTTTGTATCTCAGTGTTTGAATTGTCAGCAAGTGAAGTATGAACACCAAAACCCTGGAGGTGTGACTCAGAGGATGCCCATACCTGAGTGGAAGTGGGAGCGTATTGCTATGGACTTTGTGGTAGGATTGCCTCGTACCTTGGGTAAGTTTGATGCTATATGGGTCATCGTGGATCGCTTGACTAAGTCTGCACACTTCATACCAGTTCAGACTACCTATAATTCAGAGAAGTTAGCCAAGATCTACATTCGAGAGATAGTTCGCTTACATGGGGTGCCCATTTCTATTATTTCAGATCGTGGCACACATTTTACATCTCATTTCTGGCGGTCTATGCAAAAAGAGTTGGGCACTCAAGTGGATCTTAGTACAGCCTTTCACCCTCAGACTGATGGTCAGTCTGAACGGACTATTCAAGTTCTTGAGGACATGTTGCGAGCGTGTGTGATCGACTTTGGTGGTCACTGGGATCAGTTTTTACCTTTAGCGGAGTTTGCTTACAATAATAGTTACCATTCGAGCATTGAGATGGCACCATTTGAGGCTTTGTATGGTAAGAGATGTAGATCTCCAATTGGTTGGTTTGATGCATTTGAGGTTAGACCGTGGGGTACAGATTTGTTGAGGGAGTCCTTGGGCAAGGTCAAGTTGATCCAAGATAAACTTCTCATGGCTCAGAGTAGGCAAAAGATTTATGCAGATCGAAAGGTTCGTGATTTGGAGTTCATGGTTGGAGAGCGGGTGCTATTGAAGGTTTCACCCATGAAGGGTGTGATGAGATTCGGAAAAAAGGGCAAGTTGAGCCCAAGGTATATTGGTCCTTTCGAGATCATTGAGCGTATTGGTGAGGTAGCATATGAGTTGGCTTTGCCACCTGGTTTATCGGGTGTTCACCCTGTATTTCATATTTCGATGCTGAAGAAATACCATCAGGGTGGTGCTCATGTGATTCAATGGGATTCGGTGTTACTTGATCAGAATTTGACTTTTGAGGAGGAGCCGGTAACCATTTTTGATAGGCAAATTCGAAAGTTGAGGTCAAAAGAGATTACTTCAATAAAGGTTCAATGGAAGCATCGTCCGGTGGAGGAGGCTACATGGGAGACCGAGGCAGACATGAGGATTAGATATCCTCAACTTTTTTAGCGTTCAGGTACTTCCTATTTTTTTTCTACCGTTCGAGGACGAACGTTTGTTTTAGTGGTAGATGATGTAACGACCCATTAGACCATTTTGAGCAATAGGACTATTTCGACTCTTTCCGTAAAATTCTAAACAAGAAGTTTGATCTATTTGTTTAACTATGAGTATTTAATTGATGGGGATTTATTAAATAATTAATTTAGTTGATAGTTAATGGGCCAAGTCTACAATTTATTTAATACCCTTTATCACTTGGCACATAGCCCCACACAATTAAATTAAGTTAGTAGAATATAGTACTAAATTGTTCTGGAAAAGAAAAAAAAATAGGTCAAGGAGCATAAGACTCACCTGCGGAGAGATGTGGGAGCCGACTCGATAGTTACAGGTAAGAGTTTAATACAAGCTTTCACGTTAGCTATAAACATTAATTGCTCAATTATATAATGTGAAAAAAAATGGTATTTGTTGACGTGATTAACAGATTGAAAGTTGGCAGTGAATTAGGTAGCGATTTGTTTTTGGTTGTTTTTGGAAGTTTGAGGGGAACAATTTCTTGATTTTCCACTACTATAGTAGTACTTAAGATTTGCCTAATTGTTGGGGACAATGGGTGGGTAAGTTGAGGTTCTGCAACTGTGTTCCAGTGAATTAGCATGCTCATTCGTAACTTGGTTTTTATTCTGGATTTTTATATAATTTTCACAAGTTTTGATATGTTGAGATAAGTAATTAAATATTTGGTGTATTGTATTCTATAAATACCATTAGATTTACGATTTTGGGTAAATTGAGACTTAACTCTAGACTTAAAATTTAGGAGTATGAGACTTAACATATTTAGTTGGCACCAATATTTATGAATTTAATTATAGATTAGGGTGAGTTTTGGGTCTAGGCTAGGTATATAGTAATATGGGTGTCAATGAATTCATTTGCTTATGAATATTACATATTTGATAGATTGGGAACATTTTGAAGCTTTACGAAAGGAAAAGGCAAAATCTTGAGGATTCGTGACACGTATTCGGCATTCAAGGTATGTTAAGACTTTCAGACTTCGTTGAATGACATTTTCCTAATTAAAGATTAAAAATGGAATAGACAATGGGTAAGGGCGAAAGATGGGGGTCTCGTACCAATGGTGTGACGGGCATTAGTACGAGTACCGGGGTTATAAAGGGAAAGTTTATTACTATAGAATGTGAATTGTAATTTGAGAATGCCAAAGCATGTGGGCATTAGCTGATGTATTGTTGACTTGACTTCTTTGGTGTATTGTGTTTCTTTATTGAACCCGTATATTTGTGATAGTTGAGGTGATTATATATGATACCTACATTTGATTTATTGAGACGTTGCATTATCCCCCTTTATTGAAATAATATTGTATACATGCATTGACATGAGATTGAGTATAAGTTGGGCACGTGGAGATCGTCCGTGCTGGGGATTGTGAGATGTTATGATTATAAGTTGGGCACGTGGAGATCGTCCGTGCTGGGGATTGTTTATTTTATGATAGTGCGTTGAGATCGTCCGCACAGACACGTGGAGATCGTTCGTGTCGATATATGGACCTCGCGAGTCCCCCATGGGTCATGAACTCTCGATGTATTTCCGAGGAGTATCATGTATATACGGTTGAGAGAGTACTTGGCATCTGAGACATATCACTCATGGTGTTGCATTGCATTGCATCTCATTACATCCTCATTTTTGCTGATTATGTGTCTTATTGGTGATTGGACATTGCGTGATATTTAACTATCCCTATTTGATGAAACTTGACTGATGTGTATAGTGTAGACTTGTAAACAAAAAAGATGATTTTCTTATATGAACTCCCGTCACTACTTCTTCGTTGTCGGTCTATGAGATATGCTGGGTACACGTGGTTTCGTACTCATACTACACTTGTTGCACCTTTTTGTGGTGCAGATCCAATTCCGGATACGAGCACATCTCGTGGAGATTTTTGAGTCCGAACTTGGAGTATCTTGGAGTTGTGGTGAGCTGCTTGGCTGTTCCGTGGCCCACACCTCCCTCTATTTTATTATTTATTCTGTTGCTTTTGTATTCAGACAGGATCTTTCTTAAGTTAGGCTTGTCATTTCAGTTTCAGACTTGCACCGTATTTTAGAAGCTCTTGTACTTATGACACCAATTCTTGGGTGGTATTTTGTTTTTCGCTTTTCGTATTTATGAAGACTATGGTTGGAAATATTCTACTCATTGTTGACTTTTCACCTTATTTACTTAGTTAAAAAGGTAAAACTAGTGGGTTGGCTTACCTATCGGTTGGGAACATAGGTGCCATCACGACATGTGAATTTGGGTCGTGACAGTTTAATAACAGGAGAAGACCCAAATAGCGGATTAATAACATTACAAAGAAACGCAGTAATAAAGCTAGAACAATAAAGTATAAGTAATTGGTTTAGTATTAAAGAATTTTTAAATGAATATTTTTATTATTGTAGCATAAGTGGAAATGCTTTTGATACAAATTTAGGAAAGAAACTTTTTAATAAGTTACCAGGAGCATCAGGAAGAGAAAAAGAAGAAAAATGGTATAAAAGAGAAGGTGTAATACAAAATCCAGATGGAAAATGGTCAATAGGACAAAGAATACAACATATTATGTCTATACTACAAGAAAAATGTACAAATATACAAATACAAAAACAATTAAAACAAAATGAGACTAACTTTTGTAAAAGTATGTATACAACTCAAAATTATGATAAAGAACATATAAAGAAAAGGTATAGGAAAAATAAAAGGAATTATAGAAATAATAATTATCCAAGAAGAAAATACTATTTAAGAAAATCAATGGCAAGAAAGCCATATTTGGATAAATATAGACATGTAAGAAAATATAATACAAATAGAAATTATAAAAATAAATTAGAATGTTTTACTTGTGGAAGTCAAGAACATTTAGCTAATACTTGTCCAAAAAGAAATAATAGTAGAACAAGAAATGCTCAATTAATTGAAGATTTTCAAGAAACTTTAATTAATGTAGATGAATATATGTCAGACAATGAAAGTATATATTCAATTATAAGTATGGAAGTAAATGAAGAACAGAAAAAAGAATCCTCTGATTCTGAACAAGATGAATTCATAAATAAAATAGGATTAGAAAATTTAAATATACAAGAAGAAGAAAATCAAGACATGGTAAATATATCTTTAAATTGTGAACATAATTTTGAACAAGGGAAAGGTTTAGACAGTAACCAATGTTATATATGTCATTGGTATCCAGGAAAAAATAGAAGAGCTAAATGTAGTAAATGTTATATAGAAGGATGTATACCATGCATAGAAAAATTAGTAAATGAACCAATACAACAAACAATAATAACTAAACCTCTAGAAATTGGAAAAATAAAAAAGATAGATTTAGAAGAAGAAATAAGACTCTTAAAGAAAAGGATGGAAATTTTAGAAGAAAGATTAGAAAAAATAGATAAAAGGAAAGAAAAGATAGATGAAGATTTAATACAAGAACAATTAGAATCAGAAGAAGAATTAATAAATACTGCTGCAAGTAATTTAATATGTAATGAAGATAAAAAGATAAGTACTATTAAAATATTGGCAAGAATAAAAATACAAGATTATGAAGTAGAAACTTTAGCATTAGTAGATTCAGGATGTACAAAAAGTATATTAAATAGTAAAATAATACCTTCAAATTTAATACAAGAATTACCAAATCCACAAATATCCATGCAAATGGATGGATCATATAATACATATAAACATTATGTGAATAAAGCAACTATAAGTTTTATGAATAGTTGTACAGATTTTTACAAGCCAACCTATAAATTAGAAAAAATATGGGTAAGAGATTTAAACATAAAGGTAGATTTTGTATTAGGATTAGATTTTTTATTACATAATAATGGAAGATGTTTATTAACTAGAGATGGAGTAATTCTATCCAAAAACATCACTCAGACAGCAGTTGTAACTACACCTGCAGAAAATAAGTTTAGATATATTAAACCAAAAGAAAAACAAGTAAAAGAAAAATGTAATAAAGAAGATTGTAAATGGGATACATGTGAAAAATTAAATGAAGATATAGAATTAATAAAAAATAAAGAAAATGAAAAAGAATATACTTTAATAGAGATAAATACAGAATTATATGATTTTAAGAGAGGGATACAAAAAATAGGAATAATAAAATATCAAAAAGATCTAGTTAAATAATACAAATTTTAGATGAATTAGAAATAATAGGAGAAAAACATTTAAAACATTGGGAAGCAAATAAAATAAAATGTAAATTGGATATAATAAACCCAGAATATATTGTAAAGACAGCTTCAATAGAATCAACAAATCAAGATTTAAAAGAATTTGAGATACAAATAAAAGAATTAATGAATTTAGGTGTAATAAGAAGATCTAAATCTAAACATAGATCTGCAGCATTTATGGTAAGAAATCATAGTGAAATAGTTACAGGAAAAGCAAGAATGGTTATAAATTATAAAAGACTAAATGATAATACTAGAATGGATGGATACAAATTACCAGACAAAACAGAGTTAATAAATAGAATACAAAATAGTAATATTTTTAGTAAATTTGATTGTAAATCTGGCTATTGGCAGATAAAAATGGAAGAAGAAAGTATAGAATGGACCGCTTTTACTTGTCCAGAAGGACATTTCGAATGGTTTGTAATGCCTTTCGGATTAAAAACGGCTCCTCCAATATTTCAAAGAAAGATGGATAATATTTTTAGAGAATATAAAAATTTTATACTAGTATATGTAGATGACATTTTGGTATTTAGTAAAAATAGAAGAGAACATTTAGGACATTTACAAAAAGTATTTAAATTATTTGTAGACAATGGAATAATTATAAGCAAAAAGAAAATGGAATTATGTAAGACTCATATAAAATTTTTAGGAGTAACTATAGGAGAAGGTAAGATTAGTTTACAACCACATATAGCAAACAAAATTTTAGAAATGCCAGATAAGCTAGATAAAACTAAAGAATTACAAAAAAATTTAGGAATTTTAAATTATGCTAGACATTTTATTAAAGATCTAGGTAAAGTAACAGGACCATTATATTCAAAAACAGGTTCTAAAGGACAAAAAACTTTTAATGTAGAAGATATAAAATTGGTTAAAATATTAAAAGAAATGATTAAAAATATTCCAGATCTTGTTTTACCTTTAGAAAATGATTATTTAATAGTAGAAACAGATGGAAGTTTAAATGGATGGGGAGCTGTCCTAAAAACTAGACCAAATAAATATAGTAATAAGATAGAAGAAAGAATTTGTGCTTATCAAAGTGGTAAGTATAAAGAAAAAGGAAATTTAACTAGTATAGATGCAGAAATCTTAGCAGTAATATATGGGTTAGATAGTTTTAGATTATATATTTTAAACAAACCAGAAATTTTTATAAGAACTGATTGTGAGGCAATAGTAAAATTTCATCAAAAGATTAATGAAAAGAAAAGTAGTAAGAGAAGATGGTTGAATTTTTTAGATGCAACTTATGTTTATAATATAAAATTAGAACATATAAAGGGAACAGATAATAATTTAGCAGATCATTTGAGCAGGATGATAAATTAAATTTAATTTATTTCAGAATGCAGACTGGAAAAGGCAAAGAAAAAGTACAAGACTCATCTTCTTCAGACAAGTATTATAAAGATATGTATTTTAAGACATTATTAAGTAATACTCATTATAAACCCCTAAAAAATATGGAAAATCAAAATTTAGAAAGAATTCATTTTGGACCTCATAATTTAATTTGTTATCCGCAAAGTAATATGAGTTTCAGAGTGCTTGATCAGACTAGAATAGATAAATCACAAAAATGTTTAATAGACAATTTATGGTTTTCTTATAATAGAAATCCTAGGGATACTAGTTATTTTATTTCAACTGTAAATGCTTTAAGTTTTAATTTTACTGAGAAGAATATAGATAAAAAATTTAAATTTTATGTTGTAATTCAAGGACATAAGCCTGGAATTTTTCAGACATGGATTGAAGTGGTAGAGGTAATTAAAGACTTTCCAGTACCTCTTTTTAAAGGATTTAATAATTTCAATGAAGCTTTAGACTATGTTAGAGGAAATTTGGGACCAAATTATTATATTACCCCAAGTTTGAGACAACAACATTTTCAGACTCCTCAATACAATATCCAAAAGGATACAGACAAAATAATTTTTGTGATCACTGTTCATCTATGAGTGAAGGATTTAAGAGACTCAACCAAGAAAATGATAAATTGAGATTAGAAAAAGAAAAATTATTGGAAAAAATCCAAATACTCCAACAGAGAGAGAAATCCTTATATTCAGAGTTATATCAGATCAACAGAGATACTCAGAGTTCTCCATCTCCTTCAAAAATGGATAAGACGGGTGTACATTCCCCAATGAATGTAAAAAGATCCACTCTATCGGATAAAGATACAGCTAATCCAGTTCAACCGGTAACTGGTAAAGATATATCAAATCCGTTTATGGCTGACACTTTGCCAAAAAGTGGAAGGATACTCCCTGCGAGTTTCCAATTAGCAGAGACATCTTCAAGACAAGAAATAGAGACTTCATCAAAGACAAAGAAAAAAGGAATATGTATAACAAAAAATAGACAGAAAAAAATAGAAGGTATGATACAAAAAGCTGTAAATAAAGCATTAAAAGAAAAAACTAAAGAAGTAATTTTAGAAAATCCTAAAGCAGAAACAGTTAGTTCAGACAGTAGTGGATATAATCCAGGAATGGAACAATTTGCTCAAGACCCAAACGAAGATGATGATTCAGGATTGAGTTTTGACTCAATTGCCCTACATAATTTGGACACCCGAAGAAGAAAGAAGGACGTAAGACATGACATAATACTACAATAATTGATGGTAGATGTAAGCAATGATGTCAGACATCAATAATGGTTTAAGGACAGATAAGAAGGCATTTAATCAAAGAGATAAGAAGCAACATAGCCATGTGACGATGGGGCCCATAGTGTACCCGGCAATCTAAAAGTAACTTCTTATTATTTTGAAATCCGGATTTGAAGTCCAGAAACCTCTATAAATACCATAA
This sequence comes from Solanum appendiculatum, assembly GCA_018342035.1. Lineage (NCBI taxonomy): Eukaryota > Viridiplantae > Streptophyta > Magnoliopsida > Solanales > Solanaceae > Solanum > Solanum appendiculatum. Next base: position 12,545 of record JAGDQO010000582.1, read on the forward strand.
TTTAACAGAGGAGAAGACAGAGCGAAAAAAAGATAGAGTAAGAAAAGTCAGAGAATTCCCAACAATATCCCAGCAATTTACGAAATTTATAAGTTTAAAAAAAAAAAAAGAGTGTTTAGCTTGAGTTAAAGTTTGTTAAAAAATTATTTTCCAAGTTTTTGTTTATCCTAAGCGAGACTCCCGAAAGGAAAATCTCTTTCTCCTAAGACATGTAAGTAGTTTATGCTTTTATAGTTTATGTAACTTATCTCCCTTTATGTATAATTATGTTTAATTTATGAAACAAAGTAAATATGTTTGTTCATATTTGTTCATAAAATTGTGATAATTGTTTAATTTTGAAGTAAACAGTTCTCTAAACAGTTTTAAATAGTATCAATGGACTAACCTGTAAATTCCTAGGAATTGTTGAATGTCCGTTGAAGCCAGTTGTGCTGTTAGGACAATGTTATCCAGGGTGTGGTTAGAGAAGATTACTGTTTAAAATTAAGCTGTAAGGAAGAAGTGAAACAAGATTAAACAATTATAAAAAAAAAATAATAATAATAAAAAAAACTTTTGGGAGAAGTTACTAAAACTTAATAGCTTAAAAACTATTTATATGTTAAAGGAACAAAGAAAGAGAGAGTACTTAGTAGGATTTACAACTTATTTGATAAAAACTCTTTAAAACCCTTTATTTTGAAAAAATTATTGAAAAACATATAAAATCTAAGAGCCTATATATTTGGTATCAAAGCTAAAAGATTTCAAGTTTGGACCAGACCATTAAGTAAAATATAAGATTACATGAGACTACATAGATATTATAATTCTATAAATTTGCATAACAGATTAGCATATAGAGAATTAATACAAGTAAAGAAGTTAAAAGAATTAAGAAAAGAATTTTTAAAAATAGCTGAAAATATAGATAATAATTTAGACAAAAATCATCCAGAATATAATCAAGTGAAAGAATTTGCAAGGTTTGAATTAGATAATATTAACTACGATATAATAATTAGAACAAAGTTAAAAAAGCATCTTTTAAAAAGAATAAAAAATTATCCATTAGGGTAAAGTTTATGAGATTACATAGATATTATAAATATATAAGTATTCATCACCTTTTAGCACACACACAACAAAAAGAAATTAGGAGATTAAAGAAAGATAAAAAAGATTTTATAAAAATATATAAAGATATAGAAGAACAATTAGACCAAGAAAACCCAAGAAAAAGTCAAGTAAAATACTTTAGAAACTGGGAACTACATAATATAACATACGATATAAGGAGTAGGATAAGAATTAAAAATCATTATATAAAGAAGATAAAATATTTTCCTTTAGGATAATAAAGACAAGTTTATGAAAAGACATCCTTTAACTAAACAAATAGCTATAAATTATTGGATTTTATATATAGATCTACAAGATATAAAAGAAACTAGACTATATAAGTCTAATAAAATTAAAAAATATAGTAGGAGAGTTATTAATAAAAGATATATATAATAAATTTAAAGAAAGAGGTGTTAGTTACGACGAAGTAGCTGAAAGAATAATTTCAAGTTTAAATTGGGAAATACAAGGTTTAGAAAGAAGAATAGAAATAATAAAACAAAGAATAGAATTTCAAAAGAGTAGACCAATTTGGATTCCTTTAGGATAAATGGTTAAACAATCTAAATTACAAAAATTAAGAAAAAGAATTGACTCATTATACCCAGAATATATAGAATTAAATAAAAATAATCAATACCCTAAAAGATTAAATTTTCTTATAAATAAAATATCAAAATTAGAAGCAAAATATATAAGAAAATTAAGAATAAAATATAATAAATAAGAAATCATAGCTAAATTAAGAGATTTAGAATATTTAGATTTAAAAATAATACCAGAAAAGATATACAGAAAATTAAAAGACGAAGCTGTATTAAAGTGTAATTTTAATTCAGGAGAACATTTATTACATGGTACAGATCAACAATTAAATAGTATTACAAATCTATTAATAAATTTAGGAGAAACAATACATATAGAACAAGATAAAATAATAAAAAATTTAGAAAATATAAAAGACCTGCAAATAAAACAAAATAAAATATTAGAAAGATTAGAACAAAATCAAGAATATTTAAAAAATCAGCATGAAGAATTAACTAAAAAAGTTAAAAGTCAAGAATTAAAAGATATTAAAATAGGAAATTTAAATATATTAGAAAAAGATATAAAAGAATTAAAGATAAAATAGCTAAAATAGAAGAAATTGTACTTTCATGAATAATCCTTTATACTTAGAAATATTAAAGAAAGCAGAGTTAATACAACCTAATCCAGAAGGATTATCAAATCATTTGCCTCAAGGTAAAGCAGATAGTATTATAATAAAACAAAATAATATAATAATTCTATTATTATTAGAATTAAATAAAAAATTAGAAATAAATAATAAAGAAAAAATAAGAGAAAAAAATCAAATAGTAAAGGAGAATAATATTGAAGATTTAATAGATCAGTTGAAAAGAATAGAAATCACTCCAAAAGAAGATAGACAATTAAAAATTAAAAATAAACCATGGAAATTTTTCCGTTTAAAAGAAGAACCACAGACAGACCAAGATCAAGTTTCTCTCAAGACAACTTAAGAGGAGGAATTTTAGCAAAAATCTTAGACTCTTCTAAAAATAGACCAAGTAGTAGTCAACAGTTGGAAGAAGTAATAGATGTAGACAAAGATATTCAGATTTTCCAACAAAATAGACTAAAACTTTTAAATCCAAAATTTTTATATAATACAAGTTTTTTCTCAGGACAAGCACAATTGTATAAAAACATTATAGAGAAGAACAATTATGTGTAATAGGAAAAGATAGTGATAGTTTAAATTTAATAAGTAAAGAATCTTTAAAACAAATTATAAATTCAAATGTAGCTTCAATAGAATCAACAAATCAAGATTTAAAAGAATTTGAGATACAAATAAAAGAATTAATGAATTTAGGTGTAATAAGAAGATCTAAATCTAAACATAGATCTGCAGCATTTATGGTAAGAAATCATAGTGAAATAGTTACAGGAAAAGCAAGAATGGTTATAAATTATAAAAGACTAAATGATAATACTAGAATGGATGGATACAAATTACCAGACAAAACAGAGTTAATAAATAGAATACAAAATAGTAATATTTTTAGTAAATTTGATTGTAAATCTGGCTATTGGCAGATAAAAATGGAAGAAGAAAGTATAGAATGGACCGCTTTTACTTGTCCAGAAGGACATTTCGAATGGTTAGTAATGCCTTTCGGATTAAAAACGGCTCCTCCAATATTTCAAAGAAAGATGGATAATATTTTTAGAGAATATAAAAATTTTATACTAGTATATGTAGATGACATTTTGGTATTTAGTAAAAATAGAAGAGAACATTTAGGACATTTACAAAAAGTATTTAAATTATTTGTAGACAATGGAATAATTATAAACAAAAAGAAAATGGAATTATGTAAGACTCATATAAAATTTTTAGGAGTAACTATAGGAGAAAGTAAGATTAGTTTACAACCACATATAGCAAAGAAAATTTTAGAAATGCCAGATAAGATAGATAAAACTAAAGAATTACAAAAAATTTTAGGAATTTTAAATTATGCTAGACATTTTATTAAAGATCTAGGTAAAGTAGCAGGACCATTATATTCAAAAACAGGTTCTAAAGGACAAAAAACTTTTAATGTAGAAGATATAAAATTGGTTAAAATATTAAAAGAAATGATTAAAAATATTCCAAATCTTGTTTTACCTTTAGAAAATGATTATTTAATAGTAGAAACAGATGGAAGTTTAAATGGATGGGGAGCTGTCCTAAAACTAGACCAAATAAATATAGTAATAAGATAGAAGAAAGAATTTGTGCTTATCAAAGTGGTAATTATAATGAAAAAGGAAATTTAACTAGTATAGATGCAGAAATCTTAGCAGTAATATATGGGTTAGATAGTTTTAGATTATATATTTTAAACAAACCAGAAATTTTTATAAGAACTGATTGTGAGGCAATAGTAAAATTTCATCAAAAGATTAATGAAAAGAAAAGTAGTAAGAGAAGATGGTTGAATTTTTTAGATGCAACTTTTGTTTATAATATAAAATTAGAACATATAAAGGGAACAGATAATAATTTAGCAGATCATTTGAGCAAATGATTAATTAAATTTAATTTATTTCAGAATGCAGACTGGAAAAGGCAAAGAAAAAGTACAAGACTCATCTTCTTCAGACAAGTATTATAAAGATATGTATTTTAAGACATTATTAAGTAATACTCATTATAAACCCCTAAAAAATATGGAAAATCAAAATTTAGAAAGAATTCATTTTGGACCTCATAATTTAATTTGTTATCCGCAAAGTAATATGAGTTTCAGAGTGCTTGATCAGACTAGAATAGATAAATCACAAAAATGTTTAATAGACAATTTATGGTTTTCTTATAATAGAAATCCTAGGGATACTAGTTATTTTATTTCAACTGTAAATGCTTTAAGTTTTAATTTTACTGAGAAGAATATAGATAAAAAATTTAAATTTTATGTTGTAATTCAAGGACATAAGCCTGGAATTTTTCAGACATGGATTGAAGTGGTAGAGGTAATTAAAGACTTTCCAGTACCTCTTTTTAAAGGATTTAATAATTTCAATGAAGCTTTAGACTATGTTAGAGGAAATTTGGGACCAAATTATTATATTACCCCAAGTTTGACTCTTAATTTTACATAACAATTTAGCTCACATAGAACAACTTCATATAGAAAAATTAGAAGAATTAAGACAGGAATATTTAAAATTAAGAGTCAAAATTGAAAATAATAAAGACCATAGAGACTATTATTATTTATTAAATCTTTCTAGTATAGAATTAAATAATATAAACTACGATATTTATATTCATAAACAACTAAAAGATAATTTGTTAAAAGAAATTAAGTATTATTGCTTAGGATAAAAACATAAAGTTTATGAAAAGACATCCTTTAACAAAACAAATAGCTTTTAACTATTGGAATTATCACTTAGAATTACAAGACATAAAAGAATCAAAATTTAAACTTAAAAAATTAGAAGAATTAAAAAATATAGTAGAAAAATTATTAGTACTAGACTTAGAAAACAACTTTATAGAACGAATAGTTAGTTATGACGAAATAGAAGACAGACTTAATTCAAGAATTAATTGGGAAATACAAGGATTAGAAAGAAGAATAGATCAACTTAGAAACAGAATAAGAATACAAAAACAAAGACCTATTTGGATTCCTTTAGGATAAAAATATAATAAAATTTTAATGGTAAAAAGTAATAAAATATCAAAATTACAAAAACTAAGAAATAAAATTGACTCATTATATCCTGAATATATAGAATTAAATAAAAATAGACAAGATAAAGTTAAATTAAATAAAATTATAGAAACAATTTCAAAATTAGAAGCAAAATATATTAGAAAATTAAGAATAAAATATAACAAATAAAAATAAAAATAGCTAAATTAAAAGATTTAGAGTATTTAGATTTAAAGTTAACACCAGAGAAAAAATACAGAAGATTAAAAGACGAATCTTTAATAAGATGTAATTTTAATACAGGAGAACATCAATTGCATAGTACAGAATCACATTTAAACGGATTAACAGATTTAATAATAAATCTAGGAGAAACTTTACAACTGGAACAAGAAAAAATTATAAAAAGTATAGGATATTGTTTAGACCTACAAGAAAAACAAAATAAGATATTAGAAAAGTTAGATCATAATCTAGAATATTTAAAAATACTAGAGACTGATATTGATAAGAAAATACAAAATTTAAATCCTAAAGATTTTAAAGAAAAAAGTAAAATTCCTTAAATACAAAATAGTATATTTAGAAAAGAAATAGCAGAAATAAAAGAGGAATTAAGTATAGTAAAAAATATTGTACTTTCATGAACAACCCGTTTTATAAAGAAATATTAAGAAAAGCAGCAGAAATAACCGCATCGCCAGAAGGCTTATCAGACCATAAACCTCAAGGAAAATCAGATATAACTATTATAAAACAAAATAATACAATAATTCTATTACTTTTAGAAATAAACGAAAAATTAGAAAAACTTGCAAAAGAAAAAATTGTAGAATCAAAACAAACATTTACAGATAATAATATAGACGATTTAATACAACAATTAAAAAGAATAGAAATAACCCCAAAAGAAGATAAAAAGTTAATAATCAAAAAGAATCCATGGAACTTTTTCCGTTTAAAAGAAGAACAACAGATAGACCAGGATCAAGTTATAACCAAAACAACTTAAGAGGAGGTATATTATCAAAAAATTTTGAATCCACAAAAAATAAAGCAAGTAGTAGTCAATAGTTAGAAGAGATAATAGATGTAGATAAACAAATACAAATTTTTCAGCAAAATAAATTAAAATTATTAAATCCAAAGATTTTATATAATACAGGTTTCTTTGATGGAGAAGCAAAATTATATAGACATTATAGAGAAGAACAATTAAGTGTAATAGGAAAGGAAAATAATAGTTTAAATTTAATAAGCAAAGAGTCTGTAAAACAAATAAAGAATTTAAAAATGAATTTAATGCATATGGGTTTAATAGTAATAGGAATTAAAGGCTTAACTAGAAAAAATTTAGGAACTAAAGTTTTAATAACCATTTATGATAATAGATGGACTGAAATTAAAAAGTCTATAATAGGGTTAATAGAAGTAGATATGACTAATAATGGAGGATTATTCTATTGTAGTCCAGACTTTATGGTAAGTTCAAAAGACTTTGCAAATCATATAAAAATAGGTATACAAACTAAAGGATATGAAGAAATGACAGGTGGAAATAATTTATTATTATGTGTTGGATTTATAGGAAAAATAGCTACAAATAGCAATACAAAGTTTAAATTAAAAATAGAAGATGTAGTAGGATTAATGGGAGACAAAGGAATTAAAGTTATGCAACCCTTAAAAATAAATTCAGAAGAATATGCAGGTTTAGAATGGAACTTAGAAAATTTAAGTAAAAAAGAAATTTTAAAACCAAACGACCATTTGATGTATACTAATAGTAAAGGACAGACTTCTATAAGATTTACAGATTATAATTATAGTAATCAGAAAGAAGTAGATGAAGAAGAAACAGATATAGAAGTAGAAGAAGAATTAATGAATATAGAAATAATAGAAGAAGAAGATTTTGAAGTCGATAAGGCTATAGAAAAATCGATAGTAATAAATAAACTAAATAAAGAAAAACATTTTAAATGTAAAGGTTGTAATAAAGCAAAAATAAAATTTGAAGATGTAGAAGAACATTTTAAATATTGTAGATTAAGACAAGACAATTATGGATATAGAAAACAAGAAGAAGATAAAGAAGAAGAAGAATCAATTATAAGTGAAATAAGTTTAAAAGAATTAATGGAAAGCGCTTCTAGTAGTGCTAGCCCATTTCAAAAAACAAGTACAATGCCACCAGTCCAAACTAGTACTGGAAATTTGCCTAGATATAGAGTTTATAGAGTAAATCCAGATGTACAGACTGAAAATTTAAAACCAAGAGGAAAAAGACAACCTATTGAAGAACCAATAAGACTTCAAGAAGGAGGAAACAAAGGTAAAATATTAAATATAGCGGCACATGATCCGCAATTATGGAATTCTGTAATAGATGTATGGAAAAGTATAGTAGTAGCTGATTATATACAAACAAATCAAGATAATGACGCAGAAACAATGTATAGATATATGGAGACCTTTTTAGGAGAATCTACTAAAGGACTTTGGGAAGAATACAAAACAGAATTTCCTGAAGAATTTCAAGGAATGGTTAATATGGGACCAAATCCATATAATTTTACAAATAAAATACATAGCTTAATAACGGGAGAAGACCCCAATAGTGGTTTAATAACTTTACAACGAAATGCTGTTATTAAACTAGAACAATTAAGTATAAGCAATTGGTTTAGTATAAAAGAATTCTTAAATGAATACTTTTATTATTGTAGTATAAGTGGTAATGCTTTTGATAATAATTTAGGTAAAAAATTATTTAATAAATTACCAGGAGCTTTAGGTAGAGAAATAGAAGAAAAGTGGTACAAAAGAGAAGGAGTTATACAAAACCCAGATGGAAAATGGTCTATAGGACAAAGAATTCAACATATAATGACAATATTACAAGAAAAATGTACTAATATACAAATACAAAAACAGTTAAAACAAAATGAAACTAATTTCTGTAAAAGTATATATACCACTCAAAATTATGATAAAGAACCTATACAAAAGAGATATAAAAAGAATAAATATTATAAAGGAAATAAATATTATCCAAAAAGGAAATATTACTTGAGAAAATCAATGGCTAAAAAACCTTATTTAGATAAATATAGGCATGTAAGAAAATATAATACAAACAGAAATTATAAAAATAAATTAGAATGTTTTACATGTGGAAGTCAAGAACATTTAGCTAATACTTGTCCAAAAAGGAATAATAGTAGAACTAGAAATGCTCAGTTAATTGAAGACTTTCAGGAAACCTTAATTAATGTAGATGAGTATATGTCAGACAACGAAAGTATATATTCTATAGTAAGTATGGAAATAAAAGAAGAACAAAAGATAAATTCATCAGATTCAGAAGGAGAAGAATTTATAAATACAATAGGATTAGAAAATCAATTAGAAGACTTAAAAATTGATTATACAGAAAATCATGAAATGGTAAATATTCTAAAAGATTGTGAACATAATTTTGAACAAGGAAAGGGATTAGATAGTAACCAGTGTTTCATATGTCATTGGTATCCCGGAAGAAACAGAAGAGCAAAATGTAGTAAATGTTATATAGAAGGATGTATTCCATGTATAGAAAAACTTATAAATGAGAAAATAAATAAAGAAGAAAGTAATAGACCTATAGAAAGATCTCTAGAAATAGGATTAAAAAATAAGAAAATTGATTTAGAAGAAGAAATAAAAATATTAAATAAAAAAGTTGAAAATTTAGAAAAAAGATTAGAAAAATTAGAAAAGGGAAAAGAACAGTTAAATGAAATTTTGGAAGAAGACCAAGACCATGATGAAGAATTATTAAATAATTTTACAAATGGTTTAATTTGTAATCAAGATAAAAAGATAAGTACAATAAAAATTTTAGCAAGAATAAGAATAGATGATTATGAAGTAGAAACTTTAGCACTAGTAGATTCAGGATGTACAAAAAGTATTTTGAATAGTCAAATTATACCAAAAAATTTGATTAAAGAATTACCTAAACCACAAATATCCATGCAAATGGATGGGTCTTATAATACTTATAAACATTATGTAAATAAGGCAACAATAAGTTTTAAGAACAGTTGCACAGATTTTTATAAACCAGATTATAAAATAGAAAAAATTTGGGTAAGAAATCTAAATATAAAGGTAGATTTTATATTAGGATTAGATTTTCTACTCCACAATAATGGCAGTTGTTTAATAACAAGAGATGGAATAATGTTATCCAAAAATATAACTCAAACAGAGGTAGTAACAATACCTGTACAAAATAAATATAGATACATTAAAAACAAGAACAAAAAAGAAGACTGTAATTGTAATGACTGTGAAGAATGCGAAAAATTAAATAAAGAAATAGAAATAATAACTATAGAAAATGAAAAGGAATATAATTTAATAGAAATAAATACTGATTTATATAATTTTAATAAAGGAATAAAAACAATTGGTGTAATAAAGAATCAAAAAGATTTAGATAATATAATACAGATCCTAGATGAATTAGAGATAATAGGAGAAAAACCCTTAAAACATTGGGAATCTAATAAAATAAAATGTAAATTAGATATAATAAATCCAGAATACATAGTGAAAACAGCTTCTATAGAATCAACAAATGAAGATCTAAAAGAATTTGAAATACAAATAAAAGAATTATTACAATTAGGAGTAATCAGGAGATCTAGATCAAAACATAGATCTGCAGCTTTTATGGTAAGAAACCATAGTGAGATAGTAAGAGGAAAAGCTAGAATGGTCATAAATTATAAAAGATTAAATGATAATACAAGAATGGATGGTTATAAATTACCAGATAAAACAGAACTAATAAATAGAATACAAAATAATTGTATTTTTAGTAAATTTGATTGTAAGTCAGGCTATTGGCAAATAAAAATGGAAGACGAAAGCATTGAGTGGACAGCTTTTACATGTCCGGAAGGACATTTCGAATGGTTAGTAATGCCATTTGGGTTAAAAACTGCCCCCCCAATTTTTCAAAGAAAAATGGATAGTATATTTGGAAAATATAAAAATTTTGTTTTGGTATATGTAGATGATATATTAGTTTTTAGTAAAGATAGAATAGAACACTTAGGACACTTACAGCAAGTGTTTAAATTATTTATAGAAAATGGAATAATCATAAGTAAAAAGAAAATGGAGTTATGTAAAAATAATATACAATTTTTAGGAGTAACTATAGGAGAAGGAAAAATTAAACTTCAACCCCATATAGCTAAAAAGATTTTAGAAATGCCAGACAAATTAGAAAAAACTAAAGAATTACAAAAATTCTTAGGAATATTAAATTATGCTAGACATTTTATAAAGGACTTAGGAAAAATAGCAGGACCTCTATATTCTAAGACAGGATCAAAAGGGCAAAAGACCTTTAATTCTGAAGATATAAAATTAGTACAAAAATTAAAAGAAATGATTAAAAATATTCCAGATTTAGTATTACCATTAGAAAATGATTTTTTAATATTAGAAACAGATGGAAGTATAACTGGATGGGGAGCTGTACTAAAGACCAGACCAAATAAATATAGTAGTAAATCAGAAGAAAGAATTTGTGCTTATCAAAGTGGTAAGTATAAAGAAAAAGGAAATCTTAGTAGTATAGATTTAGAAATTTTAGCGGTCATATATGGATTAGATAGTTTTAGACTTTATATCTTAAATAAGTCAGAAATACTTGTAAGAACAGACTGCGAAGCAATAGTAAAGTTTCATCAGAATATAAATCAAAAGAAAAGTAGTAAAAGAAGATGGTTAAATTTTCTAGATGCAACTTCTATATACAATATAAAACTAGAACATATAAAAGGAATAAATAATAATTTAGCAGATCATTTGAGTAGAATGATTAATAAATAAATCTGTTTTCAGAATGCAGACATGAAAAGGCAAAGATAAAGTACAAGATTCATCTTCAGACAATTATCTAAAGACTCTTTTAGGTAATATTCATTATAAACCTTTATCACATATGGAAAATAAAGTTTTTGAAAGACTTGATTTTGGACCTCATAATTTAATTTGCTACCCGCAAAGCAATATGAGTTTTAGATTAAATAATAAGACAAGGGTTGATAAAGCCCAAAAATGTTTAATAGATAATTTATGGATTGCATATAATAAAAATCCAAGAGATGTTGGATATTTTATTTCAACTTTAAATGCTTTGAGTTTTTATTTCACAGAAAAGAATACAGACAAAAAGTTTAAATTCTATGTAGTAATACAAGGTCATACTCCAGGAATTTATCAACTATGGAGTGAAGTAATACCAGTAATTAAAGATTTTCCAATACCTCTTTTTAAAGGTTTTAACGATTTTAATGAAGCTTTAGATTATGCCAGAGGAAATTTAGGACCTAATTATTTTATTACTCCAAGTTTAAGACAAACTACTTTTCAATTTCCTCAATATAATATTCAAAAAGACACTAATAAAATAATTTTTTGTGATCATTGTTCGTCTATGACGGAGGGTTTCAAAAGATTGAATAAAGAAAATGAGAGTTTGAGACTAGAAAAAGATGTTTTAATGAAGAAAATTGTTATACTCCAAGAAAGAGAAAAGTCCTTATATGCAGAACTATATCAGATCAATAGAAACAATCAGAGTTCTCCATCTCCTTCAAAAATGGATGAGACGGGTGTACATTCCCCAATGAATGTAAACAAATCCACTGTATCGGATAGAGATACAGCTAATCCAGTTCAAACGGTAACTGGTAAAGATACATCAAATCCGTTAATGGCTGTCACTTTGCCAAAAAGTGAACTCAGAAGAATTTTACCAGCAAGTTTTACAATAGATTCAACCCAAGAAGCAGAGACATCTTCAAGAAAAGAAAAGACTCTAGTAAAGAAAAAAGGAATTTTATTTACAAAAAACAAGCAGAAAAAATTAGAAAATATGATAGAAAAAGCTTTAAATAAGGCTTTAAAAGAAAAAACAAAAGAAATTATAATAGAACATCCTAAACCAGAATCAGACAGTTCTGAAACAAGCGGATATAATCCTGCTTTGGAACAATTTGCTCAAGACCCTAACGAAGATGATGATTCAGGAATGAGTTTTGACTCAATTGCCCTTCACAATTTAGATACAGTGTAGATATTACAAGATTAGATACAATAATTGAAAAAGACAGACATGGACAAAAAATCATACGCAGGCAATGACGCATTTGCAGAGAAGACAAGAAATCATACGCAAGCAATGACGTATTAAGAAAATAATTATGGCTGAAATGATGTTAAAGTCAAAGAGATAAGAAGAAGCGACATAGCCATGTGACGATGGGGCCCCACAGCGCACCCGGCAGGCTACTATCAATTCCTTATTAATTTGAAATTTGAAATCCGAAGGCCACTACTATAAATACCCTTGTATATTGAAGACAAGAAGACAGAGCAAGAAGAGGAGAGAGTGAGAAAAAATAAAAACCTCCCAAAAAATAGCAACAATCTTCAAGTTTTGTTCATAAAAAAAAAAAAAAAAAGAGTGTTTAGTTTGGAAAGTTTGTATAAATTTTTAAGTATTTAAAGCTTCCTTCAGGGACTCCCGAACGGGAAATCTCTTTCTCCAGAAATATGTAAGTAGTTTATGTTTATTAAGTTTATGTAACTTATCTCCCTATATGTAAAATATTTTGATATATATTGTTTGTTCATGTTTTTATTAAAACTAATGTTCATATATTCATGAGAATTATAGTTGTTTAACTTTAAAGTATATGGTTCTCCAAACAGTTTTAAATAGTATCAATGGATTAACCTGTAAAGTCCTAGGAATTGTTGAATGTCCGCTGAAGCTAGGATGCTGTTAGGACATTGTTATCCGGGGTGTGGTTAAAGAAGATAACTATTTAAAATAAGCTGTAAGGAAGAAGTGAAATAAAGTTAAAGAATTATAAAATAAAAAAAAAAATAAAAATAAAAAAAAAAAAAAAAATTGGGAGAAGTTACTTAGACTTAATAGAAAAAACTATTTATATATTAACGGAATTAAGAAAGAGAGAGTACTTAGTAGGATTTACAACTTTATATTTACAACTGTGTTTAAAAACTCCAACTTTCTATTAAAACTCCCCCATTATTTTATTTTATTGAAAAATATAGTACCCCCCTTATTACTTGAGAAAATCAATGGCTAAAAAACCTTATTTAGATAAATATAGGCATGTAAGAAAATATAATACAAACAGAAATTATAAAAATAAATTAGAATGTTTTACATGTGGAAGTCAAGAACATTTAGCTAATACTTGTCCAAAAAGGAATAATAGTAGAACTAGAAATGCTCAGTTAATTGAAGACTTTCAGGAAACCTTAATTAATGTAGATGAGTATATGTCAGACAACGAAAGTATATATTCTATAGTAAGTATGGAAATAAAAGAAGAACAAAAGATAAATTCATCAGATTCAGAAGGAGAAGAATTTATAAATACAATAGGATTAGAAAATCAATTAGAAGACTTAAAAATTGATTATACAGAAAATCATGAAATGGTAAATATTCTAAAAGATTGTGAACATAATTTTGAACAAGGAAAGGGATTAGATAGTAACCAGTGTTTTATATGTCATT
>JAGDQO010000583.1:600000-855107 GCA_018342035.1 Solanum appendiculatum
TTTATTGTCTACTTCTGGTAAGAAACCATTAAAAGGACAAGAAACTAAGGGGTTGATAGGTCCACAGTCTGATTATGCTTGGATTATAATGTAAGCATTGCATATAATGAACAAATTTTCATGTGATGGAATAACAATGTATGAATTTTCATGCTACAAGTAATAATACATGGATTGTTGTAGGGATTGCCTAGTTTAAGAGAATTTGTCTTTAGATACTCTAATCGACATAGTGCTAAATCGATGATGCGTGTATTTTCACTCCCATATTGAAGAAGAATCTGAAAAATTGGAGGAAGTTGAAGATATCGAAGAAGAAAGATAATTTGAATTTGACTTGACTCTCTATTCTTTTTTTTAAACATGACTTGAGGTGTGTATAAGTCTTTTTGAAGATGACTTGATTCTATGTATAAACTTTTTTGAACATGTCTCTCTGTTGATGTCTTAAACATAAAAGATTACAGATTTTACTTTGTTTAGGTTGGCTTATTTTACGCTCATTTACTTAATAAAGTTATATTTTCTTGATTACTGAAGAGGCAATGATGTGGAGTAAGATCAAGAGTGGTGCACTCTCGAATAAGAAATAAGTTTTCTTATGCTTCATGTCAAATTCTTTTAATTATCTTTGTTGTACTTCAATATGTTTCAAATATTTAGTTTGCTACTTTGTTGTATAAATTGTAGGAGAATGGATGAACGCTGAAGTAATTGTCCATCTCGGAGAATCCAGTCTAGCACTCTAATTGCCTGAATGGAAGATTGAATCACATGCCCTCTACAAACTACATGCAAGTTCTTCCACGGAATATCTCTCATTATCTAGGCTTATTTTTGTAGCTATACTCCTAGAATTTTTGAATTACTTTTTGCCAAATCCCCGCACCCATATCCGTACCCACGAATCCTAAAATTCCGATCATGCCGAATCCAACCTCTAGATCCGTACCCGTATCCAACACCCTAGTTCGAGCAACATATGTTTTACAAGAAACCAAATGCTATATAGTTTTATAGCAAGATTAGTTTTTCTAACTTCTCAAACTAAATGACCCCTAAAAGCATTAGAAAATAAAATGAAAGAGGGAGGAGTATCAACTAATTCATTGCTAGACAACAGCAAAGGTTCTGCTCATCCACGTAACATAAGCTAGGATGATTAGAAGTTGAAATGCAAAGGTAATATATACTTCAAAAACTGAAAGGCATTAAATGCATTGAAAAAGAATTAGACAGATTAGTCAACATTTATCTATTTCAATGCAACAACAAGATCTGTCCCCCAAGGGGGTAAATTGTTTTTAAGGAGTCTTAAATTCAACGTAAAAGATGGATCTAGTTTGCAGTATAGATACAGAGTACCATCATACTTGCAATTTAGGAGCTCTTGCAACAATGCAACATAGTCAATTCAAATATATTCCAACAAAGTTCTGTACACTGCCTGTAGCATGGCGTTGATTATGGAAGGTAGTGGGAGAGAAAAAGATAATTACAAGTACTCACCAGTGGGGATCATTTTCCGAAGGAATTGCCAGATAAAGTGATGCAATAATACCAACGCACGTACCAATTTGGCATAACGTCCCCAGGGAGCCCCTATACTTAGTTGGAGCAATCTACAACACAAACATTTATGATTATCTGAGAAATAAAATGTCTCTCTGATTCACTACTTATATCTAAGAGAGCAATAGATATGTATAGTCAAGCAAAAGAGTCCCACAAGTCCTTCCCAAATCAGATGGTCATTCTCAAAAAGCTTTTCCCTCCTCAGTGAAGGATAGCTCATGACCAAGAAGAAAACAGAAAATCATCACTCCCCCAAAAGGTTTTAGGGGAAGTGCGCATAAAACTTGCAAACTAAAATTATCATCTTTCTGCAGCAGAGATCTTCCAATATTTCACGTCTCTAATGGAAGATGTCTAAAAATCCAATTTTTACCTAAGGAAATTATCGTTTTTTCCTTATTTTCCCAAAAAAGGCTAAGTTATGACACATGTATAAGCAAATCTCATCCTAGATTAACACAAGCACACATAACAAAAGTAGCCCAAACCACATATTAAATAGTTTATTCTGATTTTCCCCTAGTTGCAACAATCAGACTTACCTCCCCATGCACCTCAGAAATGAACAGAAAAGCAAGACGTTAGCATGGATGCTAAAGCAGAACTTTTTATTAAATTCCAGAATGAGGTTCCATATAAAGAAATTATAAGTTATTAGAGGCATTACCTCAGAGATATAAATTGGAACTAGTACTGTATTAACACCAATTCCTAGGCCAACAAGGAATCTTCCCAAGAGCATTTCTTCAATGGAATGAGCTTGTGCACTGTCAATTGAAGGACACCACACATGATAAATGGCAATTATTGAAACACAAGAAAATTATTATTCTTCCTCTTTCCAGTTGTTAGGCATAGACAAGAAGGTTTAACAATTGAATGAGGGTATAAGCCTATTTGCAACTGTTGAAACATGTTAGCTTCTTAAGTAATGAAAAATCTTACCACCTATCAGTTCCATTTCACATGAGATAACTATTATTTGGAGAGTCAACCTAATTTTCCTTTAAGATGTTTTTCTGTAAATAGTCATTGTCAAATTGTATCCTAGTCATGGATGACCTAACCAACACAATTTTTTGGTATAACTAATCCTGGAATTACCAGCATAAAATAATACCAAAACTGTGGTATAACTAATCCTGGAATTACTTATTTCATAAACAAACCCGGAAATTAATGATTCCACATTTTATCCTGCGATTATTATCTCTTATCTCAAGAACCAAACAACCCCAAAGGATTTTAGGAGAAGTAGAAGTAAGACAAACTATATATACTGCAAGTTTGGTCTGCATGAAAAGAGTGAAGTTGAGGTGACATTAGATGAGGTCATGTTGCCAAAATGCAAATAATTTAGATATCTTGGCTCATGGTTCCAGAAGAATGGACTGATAGATGAAAATGATACACATTGAATCAAAATTGGATGGTTGAAATAAAGAAGAGCTGTCAGGGTGTTACCTCATAGAAGAATTCCTACCAAAGTAAAAGGTAGATTTTATAGAATAATTATAGACCAATAATTTTACATGTAAGTGAGAGTTGGGCCGGTAAAGTTCAACACATCCACACGATGAGTATCACAAAAGATGTGGACGTTGAGATAGATGTGTGTTCATACAAGATTACAAATGATCACATTCGCAATAGGTGCAAGTAACACACATTGAGGATAAAATGAGAGAAGATCGCTTGAGATGTTTTGTACATGTAATGTGCTGACCTGCAGATGTACCAGTTTGTAGGTGTGCTACCATGGTGAATGAATGTATTAAAAGGGGACGAGGTATAAGATCTCTTGGAAATCATACAGACTTAAGGAAAGATAAGGCACATAGAAGAATAAGATCTATAGATGTGATACCAAATAGTTGGGAATATGTTTCAGTCATGTTAGTACGTTTACCTTAGGTCTTATGCTTTTTAGTAGTTTTTTAGCCCTAGTAGAGATTTTTATGCCAGTAGAAAACTAAGAGAATTTCTGGTGCTTTTATTTCTATTAGTAATTTTAATTGGAAAAACAAAGTCAATGAGAAATTCCTATAACCAAACCCAACTTTTTGGAAGGCACAACTGTTGTTGTATTCATTGCCAAATTCTCTATGTCCTATTCTTTATCCCAACATTATGCCGAGTTTCATAGAAGGAAATTATTTGTCTATGTTTTCTAATACCTTTCACTCTTTTGCTAGAGAAAACGTAACATAGGAGTACTACTATTATTTAAGAGGATCAAATTCTTGATAAGGATAACTTTATCTCAATTTTCAAGATAACTTTTTTATAAAAGATAAATTACTTTCTCTCAATTATAAGACCAGCTTCTATTAAACTACAATGCAATTTTAACTCTCATCTCAATTACTATAGCAGTTGAAGGGAAAATATAGATTGACACGAAGGGAGTAACCTTCGTATATTTTTAAACTGAAATGTTTTGTTTATATACTTCCTAAAACAGTAATAAATGTAAAAAATTCTCAAATGGAATATGAATCAATGTCCGAAATAAGCCTAAGCATTAGGAAGGTTGATCATACTTGGAACTGGATAATTATTTCAGGGTAAGAGGAGAATTTTGCACCTTTCAATTGCAAAAATAAAGATAGATAATAAAGCCAAGATACAAGGTATAAATTAATTACCTTACAATTGCCCCAAGAATAAGTGGTACTGTGTCAATTTGTACAGTGCGACGACAACCAAGTTTATCAACAACGGAACCACAGACTACGCTTCCTATGAATGCACCACCAATAAATATGCTCACCACAAGTCCTTCAAGAAATGAATTTCCTTCAAACCCAAGCTCTTTGGCAATCGATACAATAGGACCATTCATTACTCTACAGTATACAGCAAAAACTGAAAATTAGTCACGAAAGACTAAAAACATACAAATTACTTCAGAAGTTAGCTGGCTATATAAGTTGCAACGATCAACTGTCGAAGTTTGTTTAGCTAAAATAAAACATTTAAGAGCCCACACCAGATGCTTTTTTCAGAGATAATGAAGTGTGTGTATGCAAGTGTAAACATCATATTTGAACTTCACCATAAGCAATTCATTCAAATTAGTTCAAGCCTAACATTTCAATTTGTTTGTCTAGTTTTGACTTGGCATATAGAGTTTAAGAAAAAAAATATTTGAATCATGTGGTCTTAAACCAAAGACATGTAGAACAAAGGCGAACCTAGAATTTCAACTTTATGGATTCTGAATTTAATAAATTTATCAACACAAACCAAACCTGCATGCGGGCTATTAGCTCCGCCCCTAAGTAAAATGTACCAGAACACACTTTAATCTCGTGATCTTAAACATAACACGTGAAAAATTAGATCTAAAGAGTTTTCAAAAAAAGGAAAAAAACATTCAATTTGAACCGGACTAAAAAATAAAGTAAAACAAACAATCTGAAACAAAGCAAGTATCTTTTTAATAAGGAATAAGAAGTACTATTATAATTACCCAATGTGATAACCAAATAGGAAATTGGACATTGAAGCAATCATAACATGAGGAAAGGCAGGTAACCACCCCAAATCCCCTCCATTATCAGCAACAATAGCCTTTTCTTGTAACAACTCATCTTCATCATCTGGAAAAAAAAAAACTAAACTTTTTATTAATCAATCTTGAAGAAAGAAACCAAAATGGAATATAAAAACAAAAGAGTGAATAAGACCTCCAATCTCAGACTTCACATCTGGGGGTTTCTGTTTGCTGCTAGCAGAAACTTTCACCTCTCTGGAAACTGAAAAAGAGGCTAAATGGGAAAAAGGGTATTGTTTATTTCTTCGAAAAGAGTGAAAATAGTGATGTTTTGGATCGAAATTGGGCATGGAGAAGCATTGAAATGGGTGAATTACTAGCGCTTGCTGCATTGAATAAAGCTTCTAGTTCTTGCAAAACCAGAGAGTTGAATTAATCACTGAAAAAATCTCACGTGTCTGGTGGTACTAACGGGTTTGAATCCGGGTCAAGTGAATCGATAGAGATTTAAGGATAGAGACGAATTTCGTTATTTATTTATTTTGCTTTTTAAGTGGCATAGCCGTCAATCTATTGTCGGATTCTCAATTACACACTTATACTTCACGGGGGTCCTATAACCCCCTGAACCTTTTAAAAGTGAAATAAATACCCCCTTACAAACTCACACCCAAATTTGTATTAGGTTGTGATCTACACTCGCCCTGCCACGTAATATTTTTTTTTAATATATAAAATAATTAATTATTATCTGTTATTCTTTTCTTTTTATACTTCCCTTCTCTTTTTGTCTCTTTCCTTTCCTATTCCTCTTTTTTTCTCTTTCCTTTCCTATTCCTCTTTTTCTTTGCTTTGCAGATCAAAGAGGAGATACCATCCATGGCTACCACACACTCTTCTACTTTCATCAAACTTCTAAGCAATATCGGAATCTACTCTTCTACTTTCATCGAACTTCTAAGCAACATCAGAATCTGAATATTCTCTGCGAACGGAAAATTGCACCGGAGGTACTGCTTCTTCTTTCGCTGCTATAGTATTAACCAGAGGAGAATTCTTAGGAGAATCTCTAGTAAATGATATCAACTTGTCGGGACGAAGGTATCGGGATAACGGAGGAACTAGTGTTGATTTCGATTTGATAATGTTAACATGAGAAATTCGATTAATACTTACAATAATTTTAATAAATGGGTCTTCTTCATTAATGGATCTGTTACACAACAATTTTATTAATGAATTCTTCTCCATTAATTGGATCTGTTACCCAATGAACTCTTATTCGTTAATGGTGATAAAGTTTGATCCTCCTAACATTCAATTTTGATTTTAATTTTGAATCACTGATAAATTGTCAAATTGGAAGAAGTGTGTAATTTGAATATGAGAATTGACTTAGTAATGGAAAACTAATGAAGGCGGGGACCTGGTGGTACAGGTGAGCCGCCACCAACGTCATTGGGTCTGTTTAAGAGAAAAACGTCCTAGCTGTTGAAGAGCAAAAGAGAGAAGAAAGAAGGTAAAAAAAGAAAAAAAGAAATAAGAATAAAAGGAAATATTTATTTATTCAAAAAAAATAAAAAACTTAATATGAAATAAAAGAGATATTAATAAAATTAAAGTTGTAATTAATTTTTGCCTCTCACTCTCTCAAAGAGAGTGAACTACACCTTCTTTGCCACCTCAGCATTTAGGGAGCAAATAATTTCGCTTTAAAATAGTTTAAGGGGGTGATAGGACACCCGTGAAGTTAGAGTGTGTAGTTGGAATTTCGGGTATAGATTGGAGGGGTTTTAGACCATTTTCTCTAGCCGTTTTGAAATTAACTATAACGATAGTATTTAGTTAGGTGTGTGGATCAAAATGATTTTGTGAAGCCGGTCAATTATAGTCTAATATCTTTTAGAAATTTGATATGTCAAAATCTAACTTCTAACACACATGTGAAATGTTTAGTTCATTAAATTTTAATGACATATATTTTGGATATATTTAAATTTTAAAAGGATCAAAATACACCTAGTGAATATTACGAAATAATTTCTTTATGCTTAACTATTTCAATGTCACTTTGACATTTGTTAATTTGCATTTTGCAATAATCGTTATTGAAATGCTAATTCGCTTATAATGGGTGATGTAAAGTTAATCTATATTTATTTGTACTTAAATTATAGTATTATATATTTTAAGTTGATTTATGATCGGTCCATAGTTCATAAAAAGTAAAAGGTGCTAATTTAGAAGAAACATTATTCAATACATAAATTGCAGTCAATAACATACTTCTTCACAATGATATAGATAAATTTATTTGTGCAATCATAAATCTTATCATGTCTAATAGTATTTTATTCTTCTTTTCTAATATCTTGTTCTATTACGATGTGTAAGAAATAGTTAATTGCCTGTTAATGTTTTTTTCATTATATAATTTTCAATTTTGATAAATATTCACATACTTTATCTGTTTTTTAAGTCTTTATATTTTTATCTAATTGATTGTCAATTTCATTCATATATCATTTAAATTCAGTACGTTAAATTTATGAGAAATAAATAGATATAATCAAAGCGCGTGAAAATAAATATACATACAATATATAAGCATAAAATTTTGCTATCACATTCATTAACTAGATTACATACCATAATGAATTAATTGCAATTGAAAAATCCATCTCTCTTAATCTTTCCTGACAAAGAAATTCACATGTTGAAACTTTAATTTTTGAGAAAGAATCCAAATATTCTTTCTTTGTCAATTTATTTATTCGATTTTGCTCTATATAATCTAATCTTAATAACTAAAATAATATGTTATTACACAACAGTCGACATAATATAATGATGATGAAGTGAAGATTACAATTTAAAACAACAAAACATAATGGTCATGAATTGAAGTAGTTTGTATTTATTCTTGTTCAGTCAATTTAAAATAGAAATAAGGGAACAATAAAAATGACTATACATACCATTAAATGTGATGCTATATTGCACAATCCGTAGATGATAAAATTATGTTTAAGGATCATTAATTAGGATGTGACTTAGTTTCCATACTCATATAAAACAAATTCTCATTTGATTCATAATTACGCAATCTTCAAACTTTCAATTATTAATGTAATTAAGTGTTTGAAAGTATTATGGATTCTTGAGAAATGATCGTTTTTAACGATTTGCATTATCATCACATTGAGATCGCTTTCTAGGCAATAACTTTCCACAATAAAAATTTTATTCTGATAAATTTGTTACTATTTTATTTCGATTCATTATCACTTTTCCAACCATATCAAATAAATGTCATAATAAGATAGAATGATGATCTTCTCACACCACTATTTTTAAATACTTGTCTTTTGAGAGTTCTTTTATTTAATTTAACAAGAATAAATAGCTGCAATTTTTTTTAATTTCAATCAACAAAAAATCCTAAACGAGAAAATTTTGAAAATATCATACTAATGTCGAAAACTCAAACGAGTGATACATAGAAAATAATTTCGATGTGTTTATTTTATAGCAACACAACAAACTAAAATTCTCAAACAATGTTTTCAAGAAAGAAAATAACAATCAAAACACTCTAAGCCTCTAATATAAAAATATATCACGAAGCAAGAACAATAAATTGTGTACCTTTCGATTGCAATAAAAATCAGTGAACTCACCACCAAAAACATTTCCCAAAATCAACTTCGTCTCTCTTTGAAAACATAATTTTATTCACTAACTAAATATCCTTTTTGTCTGTTTGTTCTTTTTGGAAGATTTCGTAAGAACTTTCTTTGTTATCATATTACATAAAAATAAAAAAAAGTAACTTTATATTTCTTATAAGAAAAAAATAGTAATTAAAAGTTTTTCTCTTATTTCACACGCACAAAGTTGTGCTAGAGTTATACTTTAATAACTTATTAATAACTTTCTGTAAGTTAATCTCTTAAAAACAAGGGGGAAACTAAGTAAATACCCTATAAAAGCAAAATAATTATAAATATATATTTCTTTACATTCATACCCCACTAAATCAGTATATATATAAAATGTATTGGTATCATTAAGGTTTCTTGTTCAGAAATTACTCATTAGTCATTAACATCATAATATAAACATTAATGATACCACAACAATATACATATATTCTTATAGTATGACTAATGAGTAATTTCTGAACAAGAAACCTTAATGATACCAATACAGTCTATATATACTGATTTAGTATCAGTTAAGCGAAAATTGTCAGTCTTAATGAATGCGGGATATGGACTGTAAATTGTTTTTTGAGAGAACGGATATTTCTTGAATTACTTTGAATTGAGAAATGAATATATAATTATTTTAAGTTTTATGACCTATTTATGTAATTTTTTCTAAAAATAAATCAAAATGAACGACTATCTATTAAATAGATGGAGATGAAATGGTAACAACATTATCTATGAACAAATAAGCCCATATATGTAAAAGTTAGTAGTGGTGCATGCATGTTTAGGCAAATTAGGGTAGACAATAGTGAAACACATACTCCATTTTTTCCTCCTTGAAAAAACAGAAAAAGCTCTATGACCCCTCGATTTACGGTGGATAGGTATAGTTGACTCTAATTTTCTCCCAAAGTATCTATATAAGAGCATCACTAATTTTGTCTTCTTACCATTTTAAAAATGACTGGTCTTTTTCAACATCAAACATTTTTCTTATTTTACTCCATCTTTCTCTGTTTTAATTTATGAATTTGCATTTTGAATTTTGAGAGTCAAATAACTTAATTGTAATTGTGAATTTGAACATAAAAACTTTATATTTTTTAAACATAAAATTTACATATTTGAAAACTATATTAAAAGTACCATAATCATAATAATTGGTAATTTAACTTCTTCTTTTTTATAAAATATATTCTAGCTACAAACCGAAAGAAGAAACATTGGTTCTTTTTTTCTTCTATTTTTGAGAAGCGTGCATTAATATTAAGCATCCCCAATCATTCTTATTAGAATAATATAAATAAAAATAATAAATAAATGCGCCTTTTCTTTTTTGGCTTGCTAAAGAAAAAAGGAATACGTGTGTTATAGTTTAAATTTAAATTTGAAATAAAAGAAGAGCTTATTTTTGGTATCTCATGTTATGCTTTGGTCTGCCGGAGAGTAACACACGACTTAATAGAAAAAAATGTTTTTTATGGTAAATAATCTTTTGATTTTTTTTTTTAAATAAGTGAATTTCTTGGGTACGATAGTTAAGTAAAAGAAATATTAATTTAAAAAGATATTTATATATAATTTAGATAAATACTATGAGAGTGATGGGTGTTTGGGCGGAGCTAGAGTGTTGATTATGGCTATGATAGAACACAATAACTTTGATTTAAACTCTGAATTTGTAGTAAGAAATTCATCGAATATATAAAAAAGATATTAATTTAGAAGCCAGTAATTTAAAACTATAAGAATTTCGAATCCATAAATTTTAAATTCTGACTCTGAACAGTGACATTAATTTTTTTATTTTGACTACCCCCACCCAGAACACACCCTAAGTAACTAAAAATGATTTAAAAAAGAGCTTAATTATTTTTTGTTCTCATGTTATCATGTGGTCTGCTAGAGTAACATATTACATATATATGTGTCATGGCCTAACTTGAGACAGTTACGCCATAATGTTAGTAACTACCAAATCTCTAATTGATTATTGCAATCAAAGCTTCTTTTTTTTTAAAAAATAAAAATAAAAAATCAAAGTAAGGTCCACCATTCTTGTATAGTTTTGACCAAGGGGTCCAATTTTTTGTAAAAATAATATAGAAGTTTATAGACTAATGTGGTTTCAAATACCTAAATCTTCGTCCTAATTATCGGAAAACACATTCCTTTCTCCTAAATCTAAGGTTGACTAACAAATAACAAAAGTAATATTATTGTATTTATTTTTATTATGTCGTACTACACTACTATTTGAATATGGGGTATGAATTTAGGATGAAGTGACTTATGTTATGAAAAATACAAGGAAATAGTTTTAAAAATAGATAGAAATATTGTGTCATAATTTTTTATTTGGATATGCATGATTCTAAACGTTTTTATTATTATTTTCGTTTAATTAATTTAATTCCTACTATTTTAGTTGGTTGTTGGAGGGTTGGGAGAACGGCTAATCCACGATTTTTATTAGGGATAGTTGAACTAGGTAGGCCAACATCTAGTATTGTGTTTAGGGAATTTAACACTTTCGCCCTTTTCTAGATCCGCCCCACAAGATCAATATAAAATATCACTTGTGAAGTTTATTTTTTTTCGTTTAATAAATCAAATTTGAAAAAATTTAAAAATATTTTTCTCTTAATTATATTTGATGATGGATTCGTTGATAAGAAGATATTTTTAATTTTTGGAATATAAGTGAAAGTAATATCTTTTAAGAGTAGCATTAATTACATTACATACTATATTGACGATATGCAATGTTGTCAATTCATTAAAATCAGAAGCTTGTCTTCCGATTCCTAAAAAATGAGTGGAAATTTCTACATAATTTCCGCATGGGTTGCATACCAATAAATAATATATACTCTTCCGTTTTAATTTGTTTAATTTACTTTGACTTTTAATTTACACTATACAATTAAAGAATATTTTAAAACGTTTAACATATCTTTAATTTAAAATCATAAAATATAATATTATTTTTTAATTTCTTAAATTCTAAGTCAAATTTAAATATATCAAAGAAATTGAAACGAATATTATTTTTTAATTTCTTAAATTCTAAGTCAAATTTAAATATATCAAAGAAATTGAAACGGAAGAAGTATATAAATACTATTGTACCAATATTGTGTCGGCAGCAGTTAAATTATTCAAAGCGGCGACTACAACTAAAAAATCTAACGAGTAACATTTGGCAGTAGATTTTCACTTTGTTGACTAAAAGGCCAAGTACATATAACATTATTGTTCCACATACATGTATTTTGCTTGCACATATATAGAATGTTTCACCGATAATGATTGTGGCGAAGAGGTAAGTATTTCTTTATCCTTAATTAGAAGTTTTGGGTTTGAGTTTCCTTAGATACGGAGTTACCTTTGTTAGAGGGCGCTTTACCCCCAATGTGGGACTTCCCGACACGAATCCAAATTTAGTCGGGCTCCAATATAGGCATTGCATACCGAAAGAGAAACCAAAAAAAATTTATAGAATGTTTCTTCTAATCTTTTTTTTTTAATCCTCCTAATTCATGCATAGATTTAACGAAGAGGTTATTCTTTTCCGTGCATGAAGTTTCTGTATACAAAGTACTACATATCCAGTAAACATAACTACTTGAATCCCTGGTCAAATTTACATTTTCAAACTTATAAGTAACTCATGTGCAAAGACACATCATATATAGGATATAAACTTAACGGGTTTCAACTTTTAAGATTTTCAGTATTGAATTGATCATTATATGTTAAAATTATGGTGATGAGCCACGCAAAATTACTTAATTCTAGGAAAAAAATGTTGAGTTTCAATACTAATAGTTAAAATTTAAAAATATTGATAATAAGCTAACATAAATGTTACATGGATACTTTATGACTTTTTGAAAAAATCGTACGGATATGACTTAAAACGAATGAATATTTATAACATGTTAAGATTATCTTTAAAATGAATTTGCTCAACAAAATATATCTAGATTATACGTTCTTTCTTTTATCCCGCAAAATTAATTACTACTATTTAAATGATAATTGTAAATATTAACAATACAATTTAATCAATTATACTATCAATAAAGTTTCACCAATTATAAATCATCAATCTTATCAAGTTACCAATCAATAATTATCACTAAAATCTACCTATAATTAAGAAGATGAAATTAGCTCATAAAAATGACTTGTTCAGCTTAACCCACCTATTTAACTCTCGTACTTGTAATCATCTATGTGACTTGCATAAATTTTTGTCATACAATTAAGGAGTCGTTTGATAACTGATTTGAAAGTGAATTATGCAAGTATTAAATCATACATAATATTAGTCATAGATATTATTAATACAATATTTACTTTTATAATTTAGTAATTCTAACTAACTATCAAACGACCACTTTGTGTGTAACTTATACTCATCCTAAAGAGTATATTGGATGGATTTTCTTCTCTAGTTTTAATCACACAAACCCAAACTTCTTTGGCATTTTCCCTTTTTGAACAACACCTACTCAGTAGTAGGAGGAGATTGCAGTACTACTTTTCAAGAATAATACAGTGGAATGAGGTCTAGCCCAAAATCAGGGACACGAATCACGTTGAGGAAAAAGTTAAAGGAGGCCACTCCTATTCTATTTTAGTACGGAGAACTTTAATTGATTGATTATCTGAACTTAAACCTTGTTGGTGTAGGTTCGATTCCTCATATTGTAATCCTTTTTACTATCCCTAATATTTTTTTTTATAAAAAGAAATTCTATTCTGCTCTCTTCGTTTCAACTTATTTTTCTATAGTTTTAACTTGACACTATTTATAAAGTAAACAAGACTTTTGAATTCTATGATCTTAAACTAAAAAATATATAGAATGTATTATAATATATTTCAATCTTATGATGTTAAACATTCCGCATTACAAGTTGATATTAAAGAATTGTCAAAAAGATAAAGAGATATTCTTTTCAAAACGGACTGAAAATAAAGAGTGACATGTGGATCATAAACGATGAAAAATAAAACATGGGGATCATAAATATTGTAGCTTCCATTTTCAAAACCAACAAAATTCAAGTAACAAACCGTTACAACTTTAGAAATTTTAACCACACCCCCACAACCCCCAACAAGAATTTTCACTTCACTTAAAGGAAAGTGACACACTACACTACAGATCTACATATTCCCCACTAGACTAAAACATATAGATCCCAATTCAAGAAAAACAGAGCAAAACAGAGCACACACTTTTGCTCATTACTTCTCCTTTTCCTTCACTCCTAAAACCTCTTTAGGAGTGACAGTAGAAGGAGAAACAAACAAAGTATCAATTTCCATCATGAAGAGTTTTTTTTTGCACAATTTTTCTCTTCTTCTTCTTTTACTCTCCACCATTTTTTCTTCTTGTGCTATAGCTTTTGATTATGCAGATGCTCTTTCCAAGAGTCTTCTTTACTTTGAAGCTCAAAGGTCTGGTCGATTACCTTACAATCAACGTGTCACTTGGCGCGACCATTCTGGCTTAACCGATGGTTTAGAAGAAGGAGTAAGTATAATCATTTTATTTCGATATAAACATGACATGATTTGGAGAAATTAATCATTTTTGAGATTTGAAATTAACAATGTAGGTGGATTTAGTTGGAGGATACTATGATGCTGGTGACCATGTGAAATTTGGTCTACCCATGGCATTTACCGTTACGATGTTGTCATGGAGTGTTATTGAATACGGTGAAGAGATTTCTTATGTAGGAGAAATTGAACATGCTTTTGAAGCTATCAAATGGGGTACTGATTATTTCATCAAAGCACACACTAGCCCAAATGTTTTATGGGCTGAGGTAATGATTAAACACAATTTATAGCCATACATAAATTTTTTTTTTTGGATGATTAAGAATTTGTGAAATTTAGGTTGGAGATGGAGATACTGATCATTACTGTTGGCAACGTCCGGAGGACATGACAACTTCTCGTCGATCATTCAAGATAGACGAGAATAACCCCGGCTCTGACTTAGCCGGGGAGACGGCTGCCGCGATGGCAGCTGCTTCTATTGTGTTTAGGAAAAGTAATCCACATTACTCTCACTTACTATTGCACCATGCCCAACAGGTAATATTATTGATTACGCATGATTATTGAATTTAAGTTATACACATTCATCATCCGATAGTTCGATTGACATTAATTAATGAACATGGATGCAGTTATTTGAGTTTGGTGAAAAGTACAGAGGAAAATATGACAAAAGTGTGGGAGTAGTGAAAAACTATTATGCATCAGTGAGTGGATACGAAGATGAGTTGTTGTGGGCAGCATTATGGCTATACAAAGCCACCGACAAAGAAGATTACTTGGAGTATGTAATTAACAAGGCAAATTCATTTGGAGGTATTGGTTGGGCTATTACTGAGTTCAGTTGGGATGTTAAATTTGCTGGTCTACAAATTATTGCATCCAAGGTAACCGACACTAACTGTTCCTATCAGTATTGTTCGAACTTTTTAAAAATATTATTGGGCGTTCGTGTCGAGTCATGATGAAATGTTGTGAATAGTCTTTCTCAACTCTTTGCACTAGGCTAGAGTTCATTTTCAAATGTTTGAATTTGTTGGGCCAGCATGTTTTGTACTGCATTAGCTTCCAATATTTCAATTTCAAAATCTTATAAAACGTGTATCTATAAAGAAAATGAAAAAGAGAATGTATACAGTTTTTAAAGTAAAAGATTGATTGTGTCATCTCATGTGGTTGCTTTTTGTTAGGAGTCAAATGTGGAATAATACTTTTACTTCTAGGTGGGATATGCTTTTTAACTTTATGGAAAATTAATTAGTGTGTAGTAATAAAGTTTTTCTTTTCCTCACATGATATTCGGTATCCATATTGGAGCCCGATTAAATTTAGATTCGCGGTAAAACGTTTAACAAAAGCGACTCTATACCTAGGAGAACTCGAACTTGAAACCTCTGATTAAGAATGAAGGTGTACTTATCACTCCACCACGATCCTTGCTGGTGTGTGTAGTAATAAAGTTGATAGAGAGCTATATGAAGTGAGGCAAATTAAGGTATCTTAATAAATGAAGGACTAAATATATGTGGTGGATAAAGACATAGATAGGGGCCTTGGAGAACAATGTCACATGCATATTCATGCCTTTGCATATGTCATTTGACAGTACCTTTAATGTAGGGATCTTCAAATCAGATGGTTAAGGCAAAAAAAGGAAAAGAAGAAAAAGTGGATGAATTACCTCATATTTGTTCTAGCTTCTCCACACTCTAATTTAATTTCTTTATTGAGTCAATTTGGGTGGAACATTAGCAAAGCTCAGGTGGTAATGCAAATGCAGTATAGCAAGTTGTAAAAGTGAGCTAGTGTTATAAGACACTAATTATGAATATTGAGAACAAAAAGTAGAGAAATAGGAAGAGCTTTTTTGTGAAATAGTAATATGCATTAGTAATAGAAAATGAAATGGTAATCATTACACTATTAACTCTAATTATGATATTCTTTTTGTTCTAATTTATATGATGCTTTTTTTTAATTTATCCTCCAAAATAATGTCACATTTTCATAATTGGATAATAACTCTAATTATGATACCTTCTCTGATCTAATTTATGTGCTTTCTTTTTTAGTCCGTCCTCTGAAAAAGTCAACTTTTCATAACTGGAGATAATTTAACATTAAAATTCCTTTTTTCATCCCCAATAAAATGGTCAAGGAAAAAAAATGGTCAACGAGTATTTTAGAACACAAATTTCAATAGTCTTTCTTTCTTAGACGGAGGAAATATTTACTATAATTGGGCTTAAAGTATTTTAATTTTTTTTCTTGCATATGATATGATGTAATATTTGTGGTGAAAACACTGCTGGTGATTCTGATTTGAGTTCCCACAACATTGAATTTCCATCTACCCAACTTGAAAATTTTGAAAAATTATAAACAGATTTTGTCCCACTTTGTCTCCACTTGCTGAGTTTCCTACTACTAAATATTGCATATATCTTTATTTAATGTAAAAATAATAAAGCACAAAAGTATTTTTTTTATACATACTTTAATTCAAAATTAAATAAAACAATCTTTTTTAGCATGATAAAAATCCCCATCCCTTCAAAAAATGGTATTATGGACATAGCTAATAAATTGATTTGACAACCCACTGACGAGCAGCACATGACCCATACTTGACAATATTCTGATAGTATTTTTTTAATTCTTCAACTTATTTGAAACTGAGACGTAATTATAAAAAATTGCCAATGCAGATATTACAGGAGAAAAAGCACAACAAACACAGCCACATACAAGAACAATATCGTTCGAAAGCCGAACACTACATATGTTCATGTCTCAACAAAAACAATAACACCACCAACGTCGATCGCACCCCAGGCGGACTACTCTACGTCCGTCAATGGAACAACATGCAATACGTATCGACCGCGGCTTTCCTCCTCACATTCTACTCAGATTTCCTTAAAAATTTCGACCAAAAAATCACCTGTCAAGAAGGAATAGTTGATCATGAAGAACTATTCAATTTTGCCAAATCCCAAGTGGACTACATCTTGGGCTCAAACCCAAAAAACATGAGCTATCTTGTGGGCTTTGGCCCAAATTATCCAAAAAGAGTACACCATAGAGGGGCCTCAATTGTGTCTTATAGAGAGAACAAGGGCTTTATTGGATGTACACAAGGGTATGATTATTGGTACAACAAAAATGGGCCAAACCCAAATGTTTTAATTGGGGCAATTGTTGGTGGGCCTGATAATCAAGATGAGTTTAATGATGACAGAGCAAATTATGTCCAAACAGAGGCTTGTACATATAATACAGCACCTCTTGTGGGTATTTTTGCTAAGTTGAATTTCTTGAGTAGTAATAATCCACAATTAATTGCATCTTTCTAAAAAAAATAAAAAATTACACAAAATATTATAGTTATAGAATATGTTTACTTATCTCTTCTTTTTTTTTTTGTTGAATTATTTGTGTTTTTTTTTTGGGTTTTCTTATGGTGGCTAAATTTGGCAACAGCCACCATATGATATCACACCTCGTGTAATGTAAACCCCAATTGTGCATATGTGATAATGCAAGTAATAGACTTACGTATTAAATCCATGCATTTTTTTCATGTTGTTTATTTCAATACTGAAAAGAGCCTAAAGTATCCTTGAACTATCGAACTTGGTACAAAAATATCCTCTGTTAACTTTTTGACTCTAAATTTTCTGGGAAATATTTTAGTAGGATTGGGTCGGAAGAATCAGAACAATATCATTTGGAAAGGAACAAGTGACTAATAACATCATCATGCTATTTGTGCACATATCCAAGCACCATAAGGCTCTGACGTGTCCTTTTCTGATTTGTTGAACGATTTTGTTCATATCAACTCTATATAACAAAGTTAAGGATATATCAGGTCATTTTCCCTTTTTAAATTATGAAATTCTCTTCGGATGTGTCTTTTTGTGTGGTTCAAAATGAAATAATAAATAATAAGCTTTTGCCTCTGTATAATATTCTTTAATCTCAATTTTATGTGACAATTCTTGTCCTACGTGGCATTTTGTGTATATTATGATATGTATTATGCAAATTCCAACGAAGTGACATGATGAGAGTGAACCAAATCAGTAGGGATTTGCTCAGAAGATTTCACATGTGGTTAAAAAGTATCCAACTACTGAAACTATTTAATTACTAGCTAACTAGAGGCCAATATATAGTTGTATGAAGTAGTGACAGCAATCATTTCTTCCCTATGTTTCATACACCTGTTAAGGAGTACTATTAATCAATAATTGATACATACAAGGGTAAAATAAACATAAAAATGTATATTTTTTTTTGGGCGGATTAAAAAAGTGTGTCACATGAACTGTGACATAAAGAATACTATTTTGTAAATCCTCTCAAATTTGTCAATGCATTAAACAGCTTTGTAACTACACTGTTAATTAAGAAAAACTAACACCTTGTTTGGATGGTTGTTACCTGTTGTATTGTATTGTATTGTTAGTTTAAATACAATGCTTATTTTGATTGTTATTTAAATTATATTATATTGTATTGTTTAAATCCACCGTTAGATAACGACGAAAAGACCCATTTTATGTAACGACCGATTTGGTGTGATCGCATCGTTATTTTAATATTTTCTTCTCATTATGTCTTTATATATTATTTAATAATTATATTTAGTCTTTTATCCTAACTTTTCATAGTAGCTCTTCCCCATACCTTACTTTTCTTGTAGGTTTATCATTCAAATTATGGATGTGTGTAGGGGTGGCAAAATCAAACCCAACCGCCCAATCCGTTTAAGATTGGGCGGGTTATTGACCCCCCCATTCATTAGTTCAACCTATTTGAACCCAACCCATTTCAACCCATTAAAAATTGGATTGATGTGTAACCCGAATTGGCTCATGAAAAATCTTGTCAAAATATTTTTTAAAAACTTTTTTTTTTTAATTTGGCATGTTGTATATGACCATAATAAAGAAAATAATCATTTTATTAGATACTAAAATAGTTTAAAAGAACAAATAAAACAATTAAGTCTAGTAAAAAATGGGTCAGGTTGGGTCTTGACCCGTAATGTAACCCATTACCTAACCCATTTTGACCCAAGCAAATTTGGGTTAGGTTGGGTCCTGACCCGATTGTTGTCATAACCCATTATGATCCGTCCAAGTTTGACCCAACCCGCCCAATTGCCACCCTTAGATGTGTGACATTATGTAACGAGCGTGGACAATACAGTCTATCCAAACACTATATTCATTAAAACAATACAGTACGATACACTACACTACAATACGATACATTACGTAACAACGAGTAACAACCATCCAAACAGCATATTTGAACTTCTTGACATAATATTCATTCTCACTATATCAATGAGGGCTAGAGAACAGAGACATGAGATAAGGACGATGCATGGGGGACCTGGGTAGGATTATGAGAGAAAATAAGCAAACATATGGCCAAATAAGTACCATTTAATACAAATGATGATCATGTGGACCAAACAAATTATTGAATCAGAAAATGAATAAACATCCATTGTACCAAAAACATAATCAACACTAACATTTATTGTTTAAACGTACTTAAGTTTTTCCTGATATGATGCAAAAGTTAGATTTCTCAATAATTTGGCACTCCCTTTTTCAAGAGTTCACGGAGGAAACAACATCAAAAAAGTTTTAAATGCTTGAATCTTACTATACACAGTAAACAGTTTCTTCCAACAACACGAGAAATGACGACATTAAAGACTATTCGTTCAACAAAGAATATACGTTAACAAACTAAAAAGCGGTTTTTTTCACCTCAAACTAATCATGAGTTGTCTACTTTTTACAAGAATTTTTTATTTTTACACATAAATATACGAAAAAAACTATTTTCTTCTATTTAAATTGTGTTTGTGAAGGTCCCATCGTGAAGAGATAAGAACAACCACGTACATTCAAAGATTTGTCAATTTCCAATCTAATAGCTGAATAAATTGTAGACTTTTTTGACCACAAAACGATACTTCCAAATGCAAACAAACCTGCTGCAACCAGTCAATACCTTCCAACTTTAGAACACATTGTAGCAATGTTGCTACAGTTTACCTTTCTATCTTTTGGCCTAATAATTTATTCTCATACTTTTCTTTAAACTAGAAAGTTCAGAACACAAATATAATATCATCCAATTTCCCCTCCTTTTCTGTCAAGGCCCTCTTACAGCAATGGTAATTAGACTCTGCTATTCTCTTCCATTCTATAGAATATAATTATGTCTATGCTTACATATTTTGCTCTGTAGCTTGATGTTTTGCTATTATTTCTTGCAACTCTTTCTCGAATAACTTCACTTTTTGAGTTGAGGGTGTATCGGAAAACAACCTTTCTACGTGGAAGAATATTCCACTGTGTATGTTGTTGTTGTTGTTGCTTACATATCTCATCAAAGCTTTCTTTAAATCATGCGGCAGGTTTTGGTTGATAACCATGCTGGCAAAGATGGTGCAGAAGATGGAAATCTGGTTGATTTTCGAGGAAATCCGGTTGATAAGTCTAGGACAGGGGGATGGCTAGCTGCAGGACTTATTCTAGGTGCTCTCCCTAACATAGAGCTTTGTCTAATATCTTGAGTGTGTCTAATGTTTTTTGCAGTCATATAACTGAAGTTTTTATTCTAGGAACTGAGCTATCAGAAAGGGTATGTGTTATGGGGATATCGATGAATTTAGTCACATACTTGGTTGGAGATTTACATCTTCCATCCTCCAAATCTGCCAACATTGTCACCAATTTCATGGGGACACTTAATCTTCTTGGCCTTCTAGGTGGTTTCTTGGCAGATGCTAAACTCGGACGTTATCTGACTGTTGCAATCTTTGCTTCAATTGCTGCTGTGGTAAGATTCTTGAGCAAATTAAAGCTAGAGAAGTTGTCTCCTATATCAGTAATGAAAATCTGAAATGGAAAAAAAAGGGTGTTTATACTAATAGACAACATGTAGCCTACATGTTTGGTTTTCGAACTGGTAAAAGATTTGCTATACACTTATACATGTAAATCTTGTTTCTTTTAGAACTTCTTCTACATGTTATTGCATATTAAAGAAGTACTAAAATACCGTTTTAAGACGAGAACTTCCATAATATGTATCTTGTGTCTAACCAGGGGGTTACGCTGTTGACACTGGCGACATCCATTCCAAGCATGAAGCCCCCTGAATGTAACCCAAGAAAAGGTGGTCACTGCATTGAAGCCAGTGGCCAGCTGCTTGCTCTTCTCTATACGGCGCTATACATCCTAGCTCTTGGTGGTGGTGGAATCAAGTCAAATGTCTCTGGGTTTGGTTCAGACCAATTTGACTCATCAGATCCTAAGGAGAACAAGTCCATGATATACTTCTTCAACAGGTTCTATTTCTGCATAAGCCTTGGTTCTCTGTTTGCAGTGACTGTGTTGGTGTATTTACAAGACAATGTAGGAAGAGGATGGGGATATGGGATATCAGCAGGCACGATGGTCCTCGGAGTCGCTGTATTGATTGGTGGAACGACATTGTATCGATTCAAGAAGCCTCAAGGAAGTCCTTTGACTATTATATGGAGAGTTCTTCTTTTAGCTTGGAGGAAGAGAAAGCTTTCCTACCCTTCTGATCCTGGCTTCTTGAATGAATATGACAATGCAAAAGTCCCACATACACATATGTTGAGGTAAGCTTATCTAACTAACTGAAGGTACCTAAATAAGACTATTATTTACTATCGATGTAAAACACCGATAAACATAGAAGATCATGGACTAGACCATCTCAACATAGGATGGAAGCCCGGTATCGCTAGTCAGACCTAGTCATACCAAACAGAATGCACAAAATGGGCAATAGACATCACAATACTATATTCTCAGACAATTGCATCATTATACAGTCGCTGAAATTTTAACATATACGGCCAGGATTAACCTGAATGTAGTAGTTTTAGGAAAAATTAAGAAATCATCAAATGAAACTAGAAGTGAAAAACAACTACTTGATATAAATAGAAGCTAACCAGTACTCGTTATCAAATAGGTGTCTTGACAAGGCAGCCACTCTTGATGACCCTGCAGCTGCAAATGAAGATAGCAAGAACCGTTGGATAGTTTCAACAGTCACAGAAGTCGAAGAAGTGAAAATGGTGCTTAAATTGATTCCCATATGGTCCACATGCATACTTTTTTGGACAGTATACTCTCAGATGAACACCTTCACCATTGAACAAGCTACCTTCATGAACCGGAAAGTTGGCAACTTTACCGTCCCTGCAGGCTCCTTATCTGTCTTTCTCTTTATCAGCATACTTCTCTTTACTTCCATAAATGAAAGAGTCACTGTACGCATTGCCAGAAAAATCACTCACAACAGCCAAGGAATGACAAGCCTTCAGAGAGTTGGAATTGGACTACTACTCTCAATTGTTGGTATGGTAGCTTCAGCTTTGGTAGAAAAACGACGAAGGGAACATGCCATCCACCACAACTTCAATATAAGCGCGTTTTGGTTAGTCCCTCAATTCTTCATTGTAGGTGCCGGAGAAGCTTTTGCCTATGTAGGTCAGCTAGAATTTTTCATCAGGGAGGCACCCGAAGGGATGAAATCTATGAGCACAGGCCTATTTCTCAGCACACTCTCAATGGGATATTTCGTGAGTAGCTTGCTAGTGTCATTTGTACAGAAAGCAACAAAAGGAAGATGGCTTAAAAGCAATTTAAACAAAGGAAAGCTGGATTTATTCTACTGGTTGCTAGCAGTGCTTGGAGTAATTAATTTCTTGATTTTCATTGCATTTTCAATGAAACACCAATACAAGGTGCAGAACCTTAGCAGTATTGAGGATTCTGCAGAAGAACTCGGGAGTTGGAAGGATTTAACCTACGAAAACAAGGAAAAGAAACTCGGAGCAGAGGAGAAGGAGCAAGCCTAAATACTCTGTGAAGATCATCTCGATTTAAGCTTTCGTATTCAAATACAGCTAAGTACTTCATTAAGATGGCGTTTGTACTATAGGACCGCATTCAATTATCAAAGACATCAATACAAATTTGCAACAAGTCTTGAGTTCTGTTTAGATTAAAACATTCTTTTTTTTTACCTGATACATTGGATGTTCTAAGGATATTAGAGTGCAGAAATATGATCAACTCAGAAAGCGCAACATGATATTGACACTTCAAATCATGCTGAAGTTAGAACCTGGTCATATTTCTGTTTTAAGTAACAGCATTCACTTTTGTTAAACATAGCAGCATTCTTTATTTACTGTATATCAATGCATTAACATAAGCAATAGCGACTGACCAAATTAGTGATCTTTTTTATAAGTACTTCATTTAGAACCAATTAATCATCTGAAATTTACTATGCACATTTTGTTGGAAAGAAACTTGTTGAATTCTGGGATATACTATCGTTAAGGACAGTGTCTTTTACACATTTCAAGCTATGAGAATTTCGTACAATTGTTCGTGATGAAGTATTTTTCGTAAGATTTCAAACTCATAAAAAGAACTTTCTTAAAAAAAACACTTTTGAGAAAAAATGAATGAAGAAGCACTTTTAAAAAACATGACCAAACACTAATTTGTGCTTAAAAGTATTTTTAAAATTTTATTAGTCAAATATAAATTGTGTATGAGGAGAATTTATGAGACACAAGTGATATTATTAGAGTTACTTAATTATTCTGCACACATATTGTCATTTACTTATTCTTGTGTACCACTTATGTAATATTTATGTAATATTTGTCAATATATAATATTCCCTACCTCCACATTAGGGGTTAGGTTTTCCACTCTAACATGGTATCAGAGCAAGTAGTAAACTCTCTCTTCACGGTTACCGCCTCCTCTCTTCTTCTTCCTCTTCTTCTTCTTTCGATTATACCCTCTCCCATCCCACTCGATTCTGATTTCCATTTCTCGCCTCTACCTTCTCCACACTGATCATGGCTGCTTCCTCCACCAGTGACGCCACCCTTCCAATTGCCACTGTTTTGCACATGCTCACGATTAAGCTCTCTTCCACCAATTATCTCTATTGGAAAAATCAGATGTTGCCACTATTTTCTTATCAACGCTTATTAGATCATGTTGATGGGTCCTCCATGGCTCCTCCATCGCTGGTTCTTGCGGATGACAAAGAGGTTTCGAACCCTCTTTACGCTGCCTGGCTTGCCTCTGATCAGCGGGCTGTCATCATTCTTAATTCTTCACTTACGGAAGAGGCGGTCTCTGAAATTTTGGGTCTCACTACAGCCCGACAAATCTGGGTTGCTCTCGAATCTGCTTATAGCAATTCTTCCGTTGAACGCGTTCATAATCTGCGAGATCAACTTCGTCAAACTGTCAAAGGTACCTTCTTTGTTGCTGATTTTGGCGGTAAATTTAAATCCAT
This sequence comes from Solanum appendiculatum, assembly GCA_018342035.1. Taxonomy (NCBI): domain Eukaryota; kingdom Viridiplantae; phylum Streptophyta; class Magnoliopsida; order Solanales; family Solanaceae; genus Solanum; species Solanum appendiculatum. Next base: position 624,787 of record JAGDQO010000583.1, read on the forward strand.
CTGTGATCAGTTGGCTGCCATTGGTCAGCCTGTTGATGATATCGATAAACTACATTGGTTTTTATGCGGCTTAGGAGCCTCCTTTGAGACTTTTTCAACCGCAATTCGTGCCACCAAACCAGCGCCTACCTTTCGCGACTTACTCTCACAGGCTGAGAGTCATGAACTCTTCCTCAAGTCACTTCATGGTGCATCATCATCACCGCCTGCTGCTTTCACGGCTCAGTCGCATCGGCAGTCCTCCAACAACGGTGGTCGTGGTCGATCTAATAGGGGCGGTGGTTCGAGTGGTCGAGGTCGCGGCCGCAGGCCACCCCACTGCCAGTTATGTCGAACAGATGGCCACTATGCCAGTGCTTGTCCTACTCTTGCTACCTTTGCCACTCAAGCTGCCTCTCGTGACGCAAACTTGGCTCAAGCGTTCAATGCCCAATGTCATGTCACAACTTCTGCCCCTGATTGGTATGTTGATTCCGGGGCCACTGATCATATGACTTCGTCTTCACCAAGTGTTCATCATGCTTCTCCATATTTAGGCAATGCTAACGTGACATTTGGAAATGGTACTGCTCTTCCTATCACTGATACGGGTTGCTCTACTGTTTCTAATAATCTGCATTTGTGTGATGTTCTGGTTGTTCCAAATCTTGCCAAGAATCTTTTGTCCATTAGTAAATTAACAAATGATAATCCGGTGGATGTTTTGTTCTCTCAATCATTTTTTCAGATTCAGGACAGAAAAACGAAACAGGTTCTGACTCGAGGCAAATGTGAGAATGGCATATATGTTTTGCATAATGAGCATCAAGCTTTGGCGGCTATTACAAATTCAAGTTTGAAGGCATCTTATGAACTTTGGCATAGTCGGTTAGGGCATGTTGCCTTTGATACTGTTTTACTTTTGCATAAGTTAGGTTGTTTGTCTGTTACTTCTATTTTACCTAAGCCGGTCATTTGCTCTTCTTGTCAACTATCTAAAGGACACCGTTTGTCATTTGATTTAAATACTAAACGATCTTTGCATCCTTTGGACTTGATACATTGTGATTTGTGGGGCCCTGCGCCTATTACATCTACTGATAACTATAGGTATTATGCGGCTTTTGTTGATGACTACTCTCGCTTCACTTGGTTTTATCCTCTCCAAACCAAGTCTGGGTTTGCATCTGTTTTGTCTGTTTTCATGAAGTTTGTGCAAACTCAATTCTCTCGAAAAATTAAAGTTTTTCAAAGTGATGGAGGCACAGAGTTTGTTAATCATACTGTTCGCCGATTATTTGAAGATAATGGCACTTTCCACAGGTTATCTTGCCCATATACGCCCCAGCAAAATGGTAGAGTTGAAAGAAAACACCGTCACATAGTGGAAACTGGTTTGGCCATGCTTTTCAATGCAAATGCTCCTACCTCTTATTGGGTAGATGCGTTCAGCTCAGCCGTTTACATCATCAATCGTCTACCTACAAAGGTATTGAACAACAAGTCTCCTTTTGAACTCCTGTTTTCTGAGAGGCCCAATTATCATAACTTCAAGGTCTATGGCTGCCAAGTATTTCCATATCTTCGTGACTATGCAAATCACAATTTATCTCCGCGAAGTCTTCCGTGCATTTTTATCGGTTATAGCTCTCAATACAAAGGTTATAGGTGTCTTGATCCGGCAACATCTCGAATCTATGTCACTCGCCATGCTCGTTTTGATGAACATTCTTTACCTTTTTCGGGCGCTACTTCATCTAAGGACTTAAACTCCTTGCAACTCGCAACTTTTTTGGAGCCTTTTTCCATGCCTGAAGAATCACCAACAGTCACTGATCCTTCTCCTCCGCCGGCCTCACCGCACTTACCTTCTCTGTGTCCTCCTTGTTTTGATGATTTTCATGGTAATATCCCAACTCCAACGCAGCCCTTACATGCTGATCCGTCTGCTGTTTCAATCACTGAGGAGCAGCCTGTTCATGTTACTTCCACACCTTGTCGGGTCGAAATTCCATCCCAGCAACCTGCTGCCTCATCTCAGCAGCCTCTGTCGGATGTTTTGGGTGATTCTTTGGCTCCCAATCAGCTTACTGAATCAGTGTCCTCTCCAATAGTTCATCCCATGGTAACTCGGGCAAAAGCGGGCATTTTTAAACCTTCTACTCGTCATCAAGCCAACTTAGCTCATCTTGAAACTCATCGCCTTTTTACAGCTTTATTTGCTTTCTCTAAACCAAGAGGGTTCAAGTCGGCTGCTAAGAACCCACAGTGGATGGCCGCAATGCATGAGGAAATGACGGCTCTTACTCAAAATGCTACGTGGACCTTGGTACCTCGTCCACAAACTAGCAATGTTGTTGGTTCCAAATGGGTTTTTCGCACTAAGTATAACTCAGATGGGTCTGTTAAACGTCTCAAAGCGCGACTGGTGGCTCAGGGATTCACTCAAATTCCTGGCTTAGATTATTCCCACACTTTTAGTCCGATGGTTAAGGCTTCTACGGTAAGAATTGTTTTATCTCTTGCTGTCATTAACAATTGGAAGCTTCATTAGCTTGATGTCAAAAATGCATTCTTGCATGGTCATCTGAATGAAATTGTCCATATGGAACAACCACCTGGCTTTGCAGACTCCCGATTTCCTGATCATGTGTGTCGTTTGAACAAAGCCTTGTATGGCCTCAAGCAAGCACCACGTGCTTGGTTTCAGTGCTTAAATTCCTTTCTTCTCAACAATGGCTTTACGTGCAGTCGATCCGATACCTCTCTGTTCGTTTTCAAACGTGCCTCCTGCATTATGTACCTGCTCGTATATGTTGATGATTTAATCCTAACTGGCAACCGAATAGACATCATGTCTGCATTTATCTCTCGTTTAAACTAGGAGTTTGCAATTAAAGATCTTGGAGATCTCAATTATTTTCTTGGCCTTGAAGTGACCTACACTGATAATGGTTTATTTCTCAGCCAGTCCAAGTATGCTCGTGATATCCTTGAACGAGCAGATTTACTTGATTCTAAGCCTGTGCACACTCCCTTAGCTCCTCATGAGTCATTCCTCACCACTGGTGATCCCTTTCAAGATCCAACACGGTATCGTTCTCTAGTTGGTGCATTGCAGTATCTCACAATTACTTGCCCAGATCTCTCATATGCAGTGAATCAGGTTAGTTAGTTCTTACAGACACCAACTGTTTTTCACTTCCAGTGTGTCAAGCGAATACTTCGGTATGTTAAAGGCACACTTGCCTATGGCCTGTTGTTCACCAAGCCGAAGGATGTCTCCATTCTTGGTTACTCGGACGCTGATTGGGCTAGATGTCTAGAAACTCGCCGCTCTACTTATGGATACTCCATTTTTCTTGGTGGAAACCTGGTATCCTGGAGTGCCAAGAAACAACCAACTGTCTCTCGTTCAAGTTGTGAATCGGAGTATTGAGCCATGGCAAATACTGCGGCTGAAATTGTTTGGATAACTCACTTACTTCGAGAACTTCATGCTTTGCCTCCTGATCATCCCACGTTGTTATGTGACAATCGTAGTGCGCTCTTCCTCACACAGAATCCTGTGTCTCATAAAAGGGCAAAACACATTGACCTGGATTATCACTTCATTCGGGAGCTTGTGTCGTCTGGTAAATTATACACTAAATTTGTCCCGACCACGCTTCAGGTGGCTGACATCTTCACTAAGAGTCTTCCTAGGCCTCAGTTTGAGTATTTACGCGCAATGCTTCGTCTTAGTCCGCCACCGTTTCGCTTGAAGGGGGGTATTAGAGTTACTTAATTATTCTGTACACATATTGTCATTTACTTATTCTTGTGTACCACTTATGTAATATTTATGTAATATTTGTCAATATATAATATTCCCTACCTCCACATTAGGGGTTAGGTTTTCCACTCTAACAGATATGTTAACACTTGTGAGTACCTATTTTTATTTCGAGTGAATTATGTGACGTTATTTATCTCGATGTTTTGTTGCTCATCTCTTTTTGTAGACGTAGATCAATTGACTAAACCACATTAATTAAATATTTGTGTCTTTCAATATATTTCTCATTTGTACTCTTATTCACGGTATTTCGAGGTTTACTTTGCTAGCTTACACATTACACTTGATTATTTCGATCCTAACAATTTCAAATAAAATGCTCTCTTTTCTTCTTTACAAAATATATACTCTAACCAAATACAATTCTATATTCAATTCTAATTTCATAAATTTCAAATTAAGTGATAAATATTTGATACCTATCACCAAAAGCTTGCTTAAAATTTAAGTATTTCATCGAAGGGAAAAAGCGCACTTTTCATGGATTACCTCCTCCTCCCGGTGCAAGCCCGAGTCCGTGAATAGCCACTAGGATGGCAATTTAAGGCTGTGTGGTGGGGCGGTTTTAAGGTTATGCAGGTAGGAGTGGGTTTTTTAAAAATTAATGCGGAGCGGGGCGGATATATGCGGGTTCAAACTTAATTTTAACTTTTTACATGTTATAAGAGTGACAAAACATTATTTATTAAGATGATTTCTTTAAAGTTACTAAAATATTCAAGATAGTAAATGAAATTAGTTCAATAAAAATTAATACGGTTTCTTACATTCTTCCCAATTGACCTTTAAAAAATAAAAAATTTAAGCTATTATCTATTAAATTAATACAACTTAATGAGAAAATAAATTTATTTTTAGCATCAAACTTAATTAAAAAGGGCAAATATTCAAAAATTTATGCGGGATGGGTTCATGCGGGGCGGGTTTATGTGGGCCGGGTTGAAAATGAAAAAAGTTATTATGTGGGGCGGATATAAATTTTTGCGGGTTAAGCTCTACCCGCCCCGCACCCACCCGCCCCGCCCATTGCCATCTCTATTAGCCACTTACCCGGCTTTAGAATAGTTCAAAAATGGCATTCAAAATCATAACCAACTCTCCACTTTCTATGATTTCGCTTTAAAAAAAAACTTCACATTTTTCTCACATCTCTCATCTTCTCCTTCTCGTCACACACACATTTCCACAGGATCAATTAGAGGAAAAATATGGCAGCAACAGCAGTAGGCCCCGGACGATCGACATCGGCGTACAGCGAAGTCCAACACAACCGTCTCATTGTATCGCTTCCTCTGCCTTCTGTCCTCAAAAAGCCTTTCTCCGTCATTGATGGCCCTCCTAGTTCCGCCGCTGGAAATCCAGGTTAATCTCACTTTTCTACCCAACCGTCTCATTGTTGCATTTTTAGTTAATCGATAGTGTTTCGTATTTACAAAAAATGTGTACAGTTGTTCAAACCTCAGCAGAGACAAAAAGCACGAGGTGATTTCTTTTCATCTGTTGTAGCCTTGGTGGATAGAGTTACTGATACCGATTGCTGGTGGAATATGCACGAGAACCACGGTTATCAAAAAAACAAACAAAAAAAGTGTACCATTGAATGTGCAAGGGAATGGAAATAATCTGACATTCGCTTGATGTGTAGCATGATCATTATTACTAACTTCTAATTCTAGTCTCTAGTTGTTATAGATAGTTTTATGGATTTCAATTAATTGGCAAGCTTCGTAATTTGATAACGGGCCTGCATCCATGATATAAGTTGATTAGATGTTTGATGATCTGAAACTTTTTTTGAAAAAAAAAAACAAAAGGATGTAGCACTGAGATTACATTCATTCTATTTAATATAACACTCAATTTATAACTCGGTACAAAAAAATGACACCATTATATATTTGGAAACTCATTAGCCTTAACATTCCTGTTTTATATGCTTGTAGAGGAATGGTAGTTGAAGACCAGTGGATACTAATGGTATTTATAGAGTGTTAAATACCATCACATGATATGATACATAGAAGCATTTAGTTATGTGGTCGTATAAGACTAGTAAATGAGTAGATTTATAAGGCCTCTATCTTCTTATATACTCGGTATCAAAGTTAGGTTTGGACTAAATAAAATTATCCAAAATGTTATATCAAAGAAATACAAACTTAGGTTCTTACTTAAGGCATGGTTATTATTAGTCGTGTGGTTTTCCCAGAGATGGCCGTGAGTTCGTGCCAAATTAGGTGGTGTGGGGAAGATTAGAACTAATTTCATCTTGAATCTAGCACCATCACAAAGTACTATTTCTCGTAAAAGAATTTTATATTTTTCTTGTTACCTGGGTACTTGTTAAAAGAAAACTAGAGCTTTAGTGTGTCATAGCCAGTTTGAAAAGGTTGAATCTATTAATGACAAATAAACGAGCTAATCTAATTTTGTTCTCAAAATGGAGGTAAGTTTTCCATATAAACACATCACACATGTTCAGTTTCCCATCTCATTAGCCCAAGAAATAGAACAATGCTAAATGTTCTGTTACAAACAAGCCTTTTTTCATGCTTATCTTCATATTCATTTTAACATCAATATTGTAGGTGAAATTGCAAAGCTTTTTCCAAATCTATTTGGGCAGCCTTCCGTGTCATTACGGCCAGGTCACACATCTGGAGCTGCATTGGATCATACTCTTAAAATCGGGGTTGTATTATCCGGAGGACAGGCTCCTGGTGGGCACAATGTCATCTGTGGAATTTTTGGTGAGTGCTTTTCCAATAGTTCTAACTTTATGGTATTTACTTTTTTTGCAGTTCTGTACATGTGTATAGTTATTAGTACATTAGTGTGTATCTGAGCAATTAGTTGATTATTTTTTCTTCTAGACTATTTGCAGGAGAAAACGAAAAGTAGCACACTCTATGGATTCAGAGGAGGTCCAGCAGGGATAATGAACTGTAAATATGTAGAGTTGACAGCAGATTTTGTTTATCCTTACAGAAATCAAGTAAGAAATTTCTTCATCTGCAGCCCCCCCTTAAGATACATGGTTTTTGTTTGCACATGCTCCAAACAATATTTCTATAACAAAATTTGCTTGTGGACTCGTAATTAAACTTTTCATTAATCGCCAAGTAAGGACGTTGTGTTGCTTAGCATAGCAGGTCACAGCCAACTAATCTCAAGGAGATTACACACTCTATCATCGTATACATCAGTGCTACCTTTCTAGATGTATCATTACAAACTCAAATTGACTTCCAACTTAGACGATGAGTTTCTGTAGTAAATTTGTAATGCACCCCCAGCCGTCACATTACAGACTTGTACTATTTCTTTGGTAACATTTTCAAGCTCCCTTTCTTTTCCTTCAAAAAGCCGATAGTTCCTTTCTCTCCATATGGCATGTATATTTTCCGCATATGTCAATTTGAGAAGCTTTCTCCGTTGTGTTTTACCTCTGGTGCGACTGGTTATCCAAGAGAAGTACTGCTGCCATAAATTGATCAGACTGGGTTGAACTATGCAACTTGATTAAGTTAAACCTCTACCTTCAGTTCAGTGGATATTTTATTCCTATTGTTTTTCTCTTTTTGATTTATTGCCTAATTTTACTTCTGTAGAACATGTGTCATTGATAATTTTTTGGCAGGGTGGCTTTGATATGATCTGTAGTGGTAGAGACAAGATAGAAACCGATGAACAGGTTATCTTTCTTTTGTTTCATATTCAAATAGGAATCATCAAATTCTGCACTTCTTCACTTATCGACATCTTTTTATTTCTTCTATCTTTTCGACACAAACTACGTTTCATTGTAACTCAGTCTGCATTATACTATTGTCTTTTTTTTTTCCAGTTTAATCAAGCTGCAGAAACAGCTAAGAAACTTGACTTAGATGGGATTGTTGTGATTGGTGGAGATGATTCAAATACAAATGCTTGTCTTCTAGCTGAGAACTTCAGGTAAGTATTATCATTATATTGGACTGGCTCATGGTGCTCATCATTGGCATTCTTCTCATGGAACTTTGTTTATTTGGTGCGACTGAAGGGGGAAAGGTCTGAAAACACGGGTTATTGGATGCCCAAAGACAATTGATGGTGATTTGAAAAGCAAAGAAGTTCCTACTAGTTTTGGATTTGATACTGCTTGCAAGGTAATTGTTTTCCCTTTTGTCTTATTTCCTAAATCCTAGCTCCATTTTACTTCACATTATTTCTATAAATAACATCTAGTTAGCACTATTCTCTTGACCTTTGATTTTTGTTACTTCTGGTATGCAATACATTTTTGAAAGTGTTTCTACAGAAGAATTTTATGCTGTCTCTGGGTTATTCCCAAACTGTGATGGAAGTATTTCATTCAAACCTTGTTGCTTTCTTAGGTTTATTAGTAATGACATATTATCACACAAAGTTGATAACTTCGGTAGGTTACTCCTATCTGTGGAATGGATAGATAGAGATTATCCAACTTCACAATTTCGGTGCAGATATATGCAGAAATGATTGGAAATGTCATGATAGATGCTCGTTCAACAGGAAAATACTATCACTGTAAGTACATACAATTTGGGATACTACTTTATACGTGCGTAACTTTTAGAACTAGGACTTGTTTCTTCTAAATAAGTTTATAATTTTAACTCTCAGTACTATTATTCATGTTCTTCTTATCAAGCAATTTATGGTTTCTCTAGTTGTAAGGCTTATGGGTCGTGCTGCATCACACATCACATTGGAGTGTGCTCTACAAACCCATCCGAACATTACCATCATTGGCGAAGAGGTAATTGTTTGCCAAATCATTGAACATGTTTTTCATGCATGTATGCAACATGTTACACTTATATGTGCCCAAAACTTGAAGAGAGAATTCATTATTCTTATACAGTTAATTACAAATGCACAGTTTGAATAAATTTGTAATGAAGAAACTCTTTGAAGTAATGGGTTATTTTTGGAAGTTCAATTTTATTCATAGTGTTTCTCTAAGTTTCTATTGGATAATGTCTAAGGAAAAGACCTTAACTTTACCACTTAAATTATTAGGTAGGGACTTCAGTGGATGTCATCAAAATGATTAATTGCATTAAAATTTCATTTCCATGACTTGATTTTTTTTTTCTGAAAACTATTATGTAAAGAGGATCATGCCAAGTATGTTAGTTAGAATTATCTTTATAGGAACTGTTTCGTGATTTTTCCTAATATTGACAAAGGTACTGTTTTGCCACAGGTTGCAGCCCAGAAGCAAACACTTAAAAGTGTAACAGATTACATCGTAGGAGTAATTTGTAAACGAGCAAAACTTGGTTATAATTATGGGGTTATACTAATACCCGAAGGCCTGATTGACTTCATTCCAGAGGTTTAAACTTTTAAGTGTAGAAATCATATTTCCACTCTATTTCTTGTTGTATAACTTTTGATCATGGTTACCTCCATTTCACTCAGTTCTCCTTTCAGCTTGTTCTGTCTTTTGCATCTGATTTAGTTGATTCGTTTATCATCATGAACAGAAAAAATCAATTAATTGTTGTTAAGATTATCTCTCTTATTTGCAGGTGCAACAGTTGATTGCAGAGCTCAATGAAATCCTGGCTCATGATGTTATTGATGAAGCTGGCAGTTGGAAAAAGAAACTCCAAAGCCAGTCTCACGATCTCTTTGAACTCCTACCACAAGAAATTCAGGAGCAGTTACTTCTTGAAAGAGATCCACATGGAAATGTCCAGGTACTCTCCTTCAGTTCGATGGAAGTCAGGCAAATAGGACAACTGCTCATTTAGTCAAGCCATACTATACATTTTCTTTTTCAATTTCTACAGGTTGCCAAAATAGAAACTGAGAAAATGCTTATTCAAATGGTGGAAGCTGAACTCGAAAGCAAGCGGAAGGAAGGTTCATATACCGAACAATTTAAAGGGCAGTCTCATTTTTTCGGGTAATTGATACCACTTACATTTGACTTGTGCAGTTCTGCTTTAATAACCTATAATTGATACGAGTACTTAGAACTTCTTTCCTTAATTTATCCTGATAATAGTTCTTACTTGACTCTGTTTGCTTTGTAGTTACGAGGGTAGATGTGGTTTGCCTTCAAATTTTGACTCCAACTATTGTTATGCATTGGGTTATGGGGCTGGAGCACTTCTTCAGTCTGGCAAAACAGGCTTGATTTCCTCTGTCGGTGTTTCCATGCCTCCTTATATCTTCCCTCCTTTCTCCCTTCCTTTTACGTAACTATCTTTTATGTTGTACATCTGTAACTTATATTAATTGCAATTTATACTGACACACTTGTTCATATATAGGTGGGAAATTTGAAAGCTCCAGTTGAAGACTGGACAGTCGGTGGAACAGCGCTAACATCGTTGATGGATGTGGAAAGGAGACATGGTATCAACCTCCTTCCTCTCTGTTCACTGAATATGGTATTATGGTGTATTCTCCCTATTGATAAGCAAACGTCTTAGAACTGCGAAGTGCCTGATTTTTGCTGTGCAGACTCTTGCTCTTTCGTTTGAATAATTTTAGCTGAATACCTTAGTGCTAAAAGAAACTATTCGAGTTTTTCTATTCTGAAGCATCTACTTAGTCATTTAAAGCATATATTCAGGCAATACTCAACTAAGGATAAGTGCCTTTCTTAGTCTTCCAGTGTATACGGAAACCATTTTCCAAAACAAAGCAAAAAAAAAACTGAATTGACAAGGAACAGCCAAATGTTTGCACAAGTAATTATAATAACGGAAAAGTACCTAGCTTTACATCATATGAAAGAGTCACACTTAAAGATTCCGTGTTTGACCCTTTGGGGGATTGACACCCCTTGCTTATATGATGATACATTACCAATTTATATAGACAAGGCCTTGGAGTGTTAGTCGCATATTAAATTAGTAGTATTTAGCTCGATGACGTTGTGAGCCTCTCAGTACGAGTTGATCTAGGATGTAGAATCAGTTATTCAAGCTCTCAAAAGTAGTAGCTTCCACTATAGCCATTGTTCATTTGAAGCAGTGGGTTAGATTCTCTTAATAAGTACCAATGATGAGGGATTTTCACATATATACAAGTTCAGCCGGAAAGTAGTGGTCCTGCATAGACACCAGGTCTGCCCTTGCCTTCCAGGCCTGTCATATTTTGGTTAATTCCATGCTATATATGTGATGAAGTGATCAAACTTTTGCAGGTAAGTTCAAGCCTGTGATTAAGAAAGCGATGGTGGAACTAGAAGGTAAAAGCTCCATTATTCTATGGATCATACAAGCTATGGTTACTTACTAGAGTATATTTTAGTAGAATCCTTTCTGCTGTAATTTTTGGCTAGTTAAAGCCTCACATTTGTTCAACTCCCAGGTGCTCCTTTCAAAAAATTTGCTTCCTTGCGAGAAGAGTGGGCTCTAAAGAATCGGTACTTCAGCCCTGGTATGTCATTACTGTTGTTGCTAGAAATGTGTTCACTTCTTATTCATACTTGAATTTTTAACCTTTAAAAGCATGTATTAGCCACAATGTTGAGTTTTTTTTTTCCCCAGATACAGAGCTAATTAGGCTATTGATGTTCTTGTTAATTTGAAATTTTGTGGCTGTGCGTGGTATCTTTGTTTAATCTGGCACAATCTTTGTTGGGTATGGTTGCCAATACACCCTACTCTCTGATACGCCAGTAACTCACAAGTGACATATTCACTGCAATGAACCGTCATTGAGTACATCAAGTGAAAGAAAACATAATGATATTAGCAAGTCATATATCTGATTATCCTGTTGACACTTGTTTTCTTCTACAACTAAAGAACACTCTATCGGAAACAATATCTCTATCTCTCTACGAGGTAGGGATAAGGTCTGCGTACACTCTACCCTCCCCAAACATTACTTGTGGGATTACACTGGCTAGGCTGTTGTTGTTGTAACCAAAGAACATTGATCCCAACGACTTCCCTGTTTACTCAGCTTTTCTTTAGAATGATGTGTAAGTTCTGCATATGTGTTCTATGATTTGTGTTCATTGTGTGCTTCTTTTTGCTTGTTTATGTATTTGTGTGCAGGTCCACTTCAATTTGTTGGCCCAACATCAAATGAAATCAATCACACTTTAATGCTGGAGTTGGGAGCCAAAGCTTAATTGATTCCCAAATCTGAACTCCACCTTCTGTTCCTTGGGATATTTTCATCAAAGCACATTCATCCTATATAGCAAATGGACTCCAGCAGATGGCAAAAAATTGCTACTGTCACAACATGCTGGTTATTTCGTGGAGAATTGTTCGTCTTATTTTTGCACGGGGAAAAAGTTATTCACATTATTCAACATTATGTTTAGAGAAAATTGTTTTTGTCTTGCTGTAGATTTATGGTCTCTATACTAAGAGCTAGCACATTTCTGAAGCTAAAAGAGATGTTCTCTACTACTAAGCATTAGAGTTTTGTGTAGCCTGACGAACAGGCAGCCAAAGTGTACACATGTCATGCCGTTGTTTAACTACCACTCAATCGGTTTCAAAATAAATTGTGTTTTACCTTTCCATTTTGTTTAAAAATAGATGGTGTTTCACAAAATTTAGAAGACATTGATTACTTTTTACTTTTCAAGAGTGAATAGTTTTCTTAAGGGACGTGTCCAAACTAAAAACACCGTGTTATAAAACAAAGATAGTTGTTTATTGCTAGTTTTATTTTCATTTTTTATCAAACATTTGATTGGCATTTCAACAAAAATTATCTCATAAAAATAAACCTGGAACAAACCGCATTAACAAACATTTGACATTATAGAAGAAACAAGTTTAAAGAAAGGAAAAATGAAGGGAATTTTGATAGAGTTGTCGAGAAGAGTTGTAAGACTCCCAAATAATATTGTGAATGGACGATTGTATTGCTCTCCTTTTTCGTCTTCTTCTCTACCTCCCAATAACAAGCTCTTCGTCGCTGGTACTATGATTTCAATTTCGCTTAATTTTGTCATTTCATCTGTATATATATCAGTTTATCATATTGTGGGTATTGCAGGTTTGTCATGGTCTGTCGATGAAAAATCGCTCAGTGATGCATTCTCATCTTTCGGGCAAGTAACAGAAGGTAATACAAATTTCTACTGATTTACATTAAAGTCGGTTTTTGGGGAACAAAAGTATATTTATGTTGCACTCTATGTTTTCGATAAAATGTCCCAATGGAATTACTTCTTTACGGAAGGTAACCGCATTGTGAAATTCTATGTTAGTTACTTTACATGGAGATAAATAATTGATGTGAAAGTTATTAGTTACTTTACATGGAGATTAAATAATTGATGTGAAAGTTATTGGTTAAGGGAGATTGAGAATCAAATTGTGCGGTACCGGGTAACTCTGTTCACTGAGGCTTGAACAGATGGGAAGAAATCACCTATTTTTTGTCTCCGCTAGATATTGAACCAGAGAGACCTCATGGTCTCAACTCACTTTATTGACTAGGAAGGTCCAATGTGTAGAAAGCAGTGGACCTCATTAATCGGCGGTCAGCTTATAAAAGATTAAGCTCATGGTATTAATTTCAATGAAGCTTAGGAAATTGTTAAGAAATCATTGTATATGATAGAAGACGAGAGTCAGCAGTGAATTTGAACAGACTACATAACTGAAAGGTTCAGGGGAAGAAAATATTCTGCAAGCAACGGGTGGCTCTGAGACGGTAATAAAATTGGTAGAGTCCAGAGTACTTGCAAATGATTAGTGATTAATTAGGCTGCCATTGACAAGAAATATTGTTTGTCTTCTGCTAAGTGTCCTTTCTTGAATTGACTTTCCATGTTGCCTCCGGAACACAGTTTTTACAGATTATTCAACCAGAAAGGACTCACTCTGGGGTGATAAGATATTTTCAGCCTTTACTCTTAGCTTAGCAGAGAGAAAACGGACCACATCAAGCAAAAGTGTGCAATCATGAGAATACTTTTCAAAGGTCGGCTACCAATATAATCACCTCTGGTTCTGCTTCACTCGAAGTATAAACTGGAAGAATGAGCTTTAAGACGAGCTTCCCCTAGGATGAAGGAGGTCTGTTGCAGAATTCTTAATGGTTAAGTATCACCTTGTTAAAAGAGCTGCCCATCTAGTCTCTTCAACATTTAGTCAGTAACATTGTCTTGCATGATATTACTGATTGTCAACATTTTCATTTTCTTGTTTCTTTTTGTATGAACATATATGTACATTCCCACTATGTCTGAGCTGGACTTGAAAATTGCCTGAATATCTGTTCTTTCATGTCTAGTAAGGATAATGTATGATAAAGAAACTGGACGATCAAGGGGCTTTGGGTTTGTTTACTTCTCAAAAGACGAAGAGGCCAGCTGTGCAAAAGACTCCATGGATGGAAAGGTGAGCTAACTACTAGATACTGTGATATTTCAGCATTGTCATGATGGCATGGAGTTTCAAAATGACACTAGTTTTCTTTCAGGCATTTCTAGGTCGCCCATTGAGGGTAAGCTTTGCCCTTGAAAAGGTTCGTGGTGCACCTGTTGTTGTTCCTCGACTTACAGGCACTGGAAATGCTGATAGAAAGACTCGTTGATTTTTGTTTGCGGTAGTGTCCCTGGCATTGAGGAGTGGTTTCTTGCAGCATTTTTCTGGTTAAGTGAATATACCATATGTTACTGGATCAATTACCTCTATGGACGGTTAATAAAAGGCGTGTTTATTGTTTGCAAAAGCTACTAGGAAATGAAGCTAGTGCTGGGGTGGTCTTGTGGGAATTCACATTATGTTGATTTGAGTTTGTACTTGTTATAGTACCAAAAAACAATAAGAAATCTTATTCTGCAACCAGGAAATTGGTGCAGCTCTCTTTGTGTACCCTTTGTTTGCTTATCGGTTATCGTTATGTATGTATTAGTCATATAAAGTTTAGTTATCACTTGATGTGCTGAAGTTTATATGCATTAATATAGTAAGGTTGTTTGTTGAATTGTCTTCAAAAAAGAAAAGAAAGAAAGATAGCATTACTAACTTGCCACACTTTGGCTTTGTTAGTTCTATCATTGATGCTTAATCATCGAAAAGTCATAAACAACTACAAAAGCTTAGCTTCATAAAAATGATGCAGGAACTGATGGAAGAACAATCCAATGGAACAGTAAAAAAAATAGAATTTGTAAAAGAGAAGAAAAAGTTAACTAATTCTAGCTAATTTTACGGCTAGAGATATTTCATATATGATAAAAACCAAAGAGAGAACATTACAATTTATACTAAGTCTTAACCCTAGATGACTCACCTTTCTTTCCAGACAAGAAGATAAGGTAATACAGATTCCAGCTAAAAGAAACTGACATGGACTGGATAGGGACACCTCCTCTAATTAATGGGTCTAATGTGCAAATAAGGAAAATACAATATGTAACTATTTGGGACCATAGTGTAACTAAGACTCAAGGCCTACTTAACTTCTTTTAACTGACTAGTACCATTAAATAAACATAAGGTACTACTCCTAATGCTTCAACATTTCATTTTGATTCCTGATTGCCTTCGTTCTGCATCATGTCTCTCTCCTTAGAAACTTCCGTGTCCTCAAGGAAGAGATTAGGGAACCTTATCTTCATAACTGAGTAGTCCTCCCAAGTTGCTTGCTCCACAACCATGTCTTTCCATTGAATTAGGAACTGAACCACTGCCTTATTCCTCTTTTTAATCATTCTTCTATATAAAATGACTTGGGGTTCCACACAATAAGGACTGGAAACATCAACCACCGGTGGATGAGTTATGTTTCTAGGGACTTCATGACAAAACTTCAATTGTGATACATGGAATGTAGGATGAATAGCAACATGAGAGGGCAAGTTAAGCTTGTAAACGACTGGACCTATCTTCTGCATCACCTGGTAAGGACCATAAAACTTAGCGGACAACTTAGAATATGAGTGATTAGACACTGTGACTTGTCTGTATGGCTGCAACTTAAGCTAAGCCCAATCTCCTACTCGTAATTGCCTATCATTCCTTCCCTTATTGGCCAAATCAGCCATTTTTTTCTGGGCTCTATGCAAATGGAACCTGAGCAATTGAGTCTTGCATTCCCTACTCAACATACTCCTATCCACTTCTTCATGAGTAGCTTCACCAAACACATAAAGTAAATGAAGAGGTGGAGGTTGACCACACAGTGCTTCATAAGGAGTAGTCTGTATTGCAGAATGAAATGTAGTGTTGGACCACCACTCAGCTAAGGGTAGGTACGATGACCAATCAGCCTAGCTATCAGAGCAATAACACCTTAGATAAGTCTCTAAAGTCCTATTTAAGACTTCAGTTTGGCCATCTGATTGTGGGTGATAGGCTGTGGATGTACTCAATGTAACTCAATGAACAGAGAATAGATCCTTCCAGAACTTACTAAGAAATACAGGATCTATGTCACTCACAATGTTTTCTGGCATACCATGGAGATTATAAACCTGATCCAGAGATATTTGGGCTACTGATGATGCTGTGTAGGGATAACTGAGAGAAGCCACTCTTGGTTAATCTGTCTACTACCACCATGATAGTGGTCTTTCCTTTAGACTTTGGTAGGCAATCAATAAAGTCCATGCTGATGTTGGACCAAGCAGAACTAGGAATGGGTAGGGGTTGTAGTAATCCATGATAGGTTGTTGTATCATACTTGCTCCTCTGGCATACAGAGCACTTCCTAATGTAAGTATTGACATCCTCACTTAACTTTTTCCAATAAAACAATGTTGAGATCCTTCTATAAGTATTTTCCATCCCTGAGTGCCCTCTATTAGGGTTGTTATGCCAGTATTGTAGGATTTCCTGCCTCACTTGATCATCATTGCCCACCACCAGTTTGCCCTTTTTTCTGAGCTGATGGTTGACATATGTGTAACCTCTTATTCCTTCTTCTTGTTCCTACACCTTTCTAATTATCTCCTTGACCTCTGGATTTATTTCCCAACTAATCTTGATCTTTTACAAGAGTAAAGGGTCAGTGGGAATTACTGAGATCAAGAATAGCTCAGCCACCGGTAGTCTAGAGAGAGCATCAGCAACCTTGTTTTCTCTCCCTTTTTTATACTCAATGTGGAAATCAAATTGCATAAGTTTGGCTATCCATTTCATTTGAGTGCTAGTGTGTAACTTTTGATCCAAGAGAAATTTGAGGGCCTTCTGGTCTGTCTTGACCACAAAGTGTTTCCCTAATAAATATTGTGACCAATTAGTCACTGCCAACACCAAGTCCAGTAGCTCCTTGTCATAAACTGACAAGCCTTTTTGTCTAGGAGATAACCCTTTACTTAGGTAGGCCAAAGGATGTCCCTCATGTATTAGTACAACACTCACACCAAGGTCACAAGCATCTGTCTCGACTAGGTATTGTTGAGTGCTATTGGGCAAACTCAAGACAGGGGCAGTAACTAGAGCCTTCTTCAATTGGTTGAAAGCTATAATGGCCTTATCATTCCAATGGAACCCTTCTTTCTTTAGCAAATCAGTAAGATGTTTACTAATAATCCCATACCTTCTAATGAACCTCTTGTAATAACCTGCCAACCCAAGAAACCCCCTTAACTCCTTTGTAGTCTGAGGAATTGGCCATTCCTATACTGCTGCAATCTTCTTAGGATCAGTAGCCACTACTTCTGCAGATATGAAGTGACCAAGGTACTCAACCCTTGCTGCCCCAAAAGAACACTTTGACTTCTTGACCAACAGTTTATATTGAATCAATAAGTTAAAAGTAATCCTCAGATGTTGCAAGTTGTCACGCCCCGAGTCTACACTCTAGACGTGGCCGGCACTTGAGAACCATTGCTGGTCCCCAAGCCAACCCCTTGGCCTGGCTCACTACTCAGTGGAAGACTTAACTCGAGCCTATAAGGCTCCTAACACAACACAAGTAAACTCACAGACTTAAATGAACAGTTAAAATAGTTAAAGTCTTGGAAAATACTCAAACTCTCCAAAATACGGGGAACATAAGTCAAACCCAACATAAGGAAATAAGAATAATCATGGAAAAACTCCTCAACTCTAGACCTGTCTATGAAGCCTCTAAATAATTCAGACGGGTGTCGGGATAGACCCCACAACACCTCAACAAAACTAAAACAACTGGAAAAAAAAGAGATGGATCCTCCGGAAGTACTAGGAGGCTCACCACAACTGCTATCTGGAGTACAAACGGTATCAACGAAGCGCCTGTTGATGACCCTGAACACCTGTATCTGCATCATGAAACGATGCAGGTCAAATGACATCAGTACATTGAATACACTGGTATGTAAAACAGATGAGTAAGGCAATAACATAAAATATGGGGCTCAAGGAATACTCACCTCAACTTAACTATACTCAAGCAAAAACAACTCATAACTAACTCAAGTAAAAGTAATACTCAAAAGTAACTCAATGTAAAGCATTTAAAAATACAAAAGCAACCTCAAGAATATGCGTAAAATATCATTAAGTAAGTGTTTACTCATATTTGAGAGATTCTCTAACCGACAACCATCACTCTGAGCTAAATGATGATACAACGTCTCGCCCATGCTGCCAGAACTGTCCTATACCTTGCCGGAATATAAGACATTCTCAACTAAGTGGATCCACTAAGCTCTACCCGAAGATATAAGGAAATCATCTAAAAAGTATGACTCCTTTA
The DNA here is from genome assembly GCA_018342035.1 of Solanum appendiculatum. NCBI lineage: Eukaryota > Viridiplantae > Streptophyta > Magnoliopsida > Solanales > Solanaceae > Solanum > Solanum appendiculatum. Next base: position 643,259 of record JAGDQO010000583.1, read on the forward strand.
CCCATGTTGGCATACATGGTTTATGGGGAGTTGAGTTGTCTGAACTCATCTCCATATCGGTGCTCAATACTACTCCCAATAAATATATTCATGCTCAAGTAAGTAAAATATATTCTTCTTCTGTTTTTGAGATAGTTACTCAAAAGATACTCTTTAATAAATAGTGCCTTAAATTCTCTTCTCAAAACCCTCTCAATTGTTTCTCAACTCAAATTCCTCTTTCTCACTCAAAATGATAGTTTTTGGAAATCAAAGTTTCATTTAACAAGTTACTCAAACAGCCTCTTTAACTCTACTCACAACTCCCCTTTATCTCTCTCAAAAGCAAAATCATTTTAAATTAAAGTCTCGGTTCAAGAAATCCTCAAAATATTCAGTAAATGCTCAATTTATAGAGTTCTTTGCATAAAATAAAATATGGACATCCAACTCAATAATTAGGGTTCATACCAGAATCTAAGCATGAACCATAGCAAGATAACTACTCAAGAACATGAATACAATACTCAAGAATTTACTGGAATTTGGTAACAATAGGCAGAAAACTCGAATATTTCTCAAAAACATGGGATGAAACCCTAGATTTCATAATTCTAAATTTTGAATGTAAATTGGAGTGTGAACGTACTAGCCCAACACTGAGGGAAGCCTTACATACTTGGAAAGAACAAGGTTCTTGGCTAAACTCGAAGGATCTTGAAGAATGTTTAAAAACCCTAGCTATTCTCCTTTAGGAACTCTGCTCTGAATCTTCTAAGTGTTAAATAACATGAAAGAATAATTTAACACTGTTTAGACCCTTAATTAGGTGTAAAAACGTCGTGGGTTAGGCTTAGAAGGGGTGGGAAAAGACTGAACTATCCCTTTTTAAAAGCTGCTAAAAACTATCCACGGGATCATCTACAGGTCGTGATTTGATCTACGGACCGTAGATCCCATCCGTGGAATTGATATTGAATTTTTCAACTCAAAATTTCATCCTACGGGTCCCCAATCTACGACCCATCGAAGTTTCTATGGACCGTAGATCCAATCCGTAGATTGAATACTAAATTTCAGGCTCAAAAGTCCATTTACGGGTCCAATCTACGGCCCGTAGAAGTGTCTACGGCCCGTAGAAGTTTCTACGGCCCGTAAAATGGATCCGTAGAAAAGGGAACCCAAAATTGAGTCTCTGAATTTTTTGACGGTTTGACAGTACGGGTCGTCGATTGATTGACGGCCCGTAGATAGGAGCCGTCGTTCACAAATTCAGAAATTTCTGATATGACAGTCTTTGATAAAATGGCCATAACCTTTTACTCCAAGCTCGAAAAAAGGCAAACTTGGTGGCGTTGGAAAGAGGACTCAAAGACCTTTAATTTGATAGGTCATGGGACACCTAATTCATTATGTGCTTGAAGATATGATTGTTTGAATTTGGCCTAAGTAGAGTCTTATGTCAAGACTTAGTCGAAAAATGAAGTTTTGAACTCAACTTTGTGCTAGGGGGTCCTTGTGACCTTAAGTCATATTCAAATCCATTCTAACACAAAAGAAATGACCTTTGCCAATATGAGCAATTTACAAATCACCTGATACGATTTCTACATGCAAACAAAGAATGGTCCGGGCCTTAGCTTAGGAATTTTCGGAGTGTTACACAAGTAATCTTCTAGACTCATGCTGTATATCCGGATGTCATCAAAAAATACCAAAATGAACTTCCTGAGGTGTTCCTTGAAAACATGATTCATCAGCCCTTGAAAACTTGAGGGTGCATTAGTGAGACCAAAGGGCACTACCAGGTACTCATAATGGCCAGAATGAGTCCTAAATGCAGTTTTCTGAACATCCTTCCTTGCCATCCTAATTTGATGATAGCCTGATCTCAAATTGAGCTTAGTGAAGATCTGGGAACCTCCCAACTCATCAAGTAACTCTTCAATGATGGGAATTGGGAATTTATCTTTGATAGTCAACTTGTTCAGAGCCCTATAGTCTACACATAACCTCCATGAACCATCCTTCTTCCCCACTAGAACTACAGGTGAGGCATAAGGGGTACAACTGGGTTAGATGATGCCTTGATCAAGCATCTCTTGTACCAACCCTTCTATAACATCCTTCTGCCTAGAAAAATACCTGTAAGGCCTAGTATTCACTGGGTTGCTGCCATGCTCCAATGGAATTCTGTAATCAAATGTTACCCTGTAATGAGGTAACTCTTTGGGATTACCAAACAACAGTTGAAACTCCTCAGTAAGGGACTTGATCTGAGGATAGATCCCTTCACCTTCCTCTTCTAGTGGTTCTACTGTAGGTAATACTATGATCATAAATAGCTGACCACTATTCTGTGCCATTTTGTCTAGGTTCTTGGCATTCACCAGCTTAGTATTCTCCTTGATTCCCCTTAGCTCCACCTTCCTACCTTGATACACAAAACCCAAGGTCAATTTCTGGAAGTTAAGTTGAAGGTCCCCTAGTGGTAACAACCATTGTACCCTTAGAATCAGATCACAAGATCTTAAAGGCAGCAACAAGAAGTTATCCACAAATGTAACCTATTGTATCAACCAGGATAGTTGATGACACATCTCAACAGTCTGCCTGTCGCTCCTATCAGCCACATTGATTGATTGTGGCCTCACCGTTTGAACCTTTAATCCCAATTGCTTGACCAGCTCATCATCAATAAAATTATGAGTGCTTCCAGGGTCTATCAAAATATTCAATGGCCTCTTATCATTGTATCCCACCACTCTCATAGTGTGAAATCCTAGAATGCCAGTTAATGTATGAACTGAAATTTCACATATTTCCCCTGTTCTTCTTCTCCCACATCCATTACCTGCACCTCAGTGTTTTCTTCTACCTCTTGCTCTTCTTCATCAATAACCTTCAATAAGTATAATTGTTTGGAAGTTTGACATTTGTGGCCTGGAACAAATTTCTCATCACAAAAGAAACATAATCCCTTAAGCCTCTTCTCACTCATCTCAGCTGGAGTGAGTCTCCTTGTATTTCTCATATTAAGGTTGGCCACCCCCTCTCTTCTAGGTGGATTTCCTTCTTTCCTGCTGAATGACCCCTTGAAGTTCCCTCCATAAGAGCTACTCTTAGGTTGAGAATAAGACTCCCCTCTTGGTTGTGAGGATGAGCTATTCCCATACGTAGAGGATTTGGTCAACTTCAGTTGAGCACTGACCTGTAACTCAGTGTTCCGAGCTAGTTGATAAGCTTGAGGAAGTGAGTGAGGTCTATGATTCTTTACTGTGAAGCCTATCTCAGGTTTAAGCCCCGTAATAAAGGCACTGATAGCATATTCAGGAAGTATCACCAACCTAGTCATAATCCTATCAGATTCCTTCTCATAATCTTCCACCATCCCATTTTGTTTGACTAGTTTCAGTTCAGACATTAGGTCTGCATACTTAGCCCCAAATCTGTCCATCAATGCATATACATACTCCTCCCAAGAAGGATAAGGCATATGAGACCTGCTCCTGATGTAGGCTAAATGCCATTCTATAGTTATGTCATCAAAGAAAATAGAAGCCACTTTTACTCTCTGATTATAAGCTACTTCATCTAAGAAAAAGAATTGCTCTACTTTACATAACCAAGCCTTCAAGTTGGTTCCATTGAACCTGGGGAACTCCATCTTGGTCATCCTTGACATGGTGGTGGTTCCCTGGTGGTAGTGATTCTGATGTCCTCCAGTACTGGTTCCTCCTCCCTGGCCTCCTGGTTGTGGGTTTGACCCTAGGGGAACATGTGTTGGCATAGTGTTCCCTTGAGCTGAAAAGGGTGGTAATGGACTAGCTCCCATTGCAAAACCCCCTAGAGAGTGCTGCCCCATAGTGGGAACCCCTGCAACATGAGGTAACCAAGCCATGGGGTTACCATATAGGGTGTAGATTTCTGCACTCCCACCACCAGTATCATGCACCTCCTGATTCTTTCCTCTGTCATACCTTCTTACCTCATCAATGGAATCTTTCAATTCAGCAAAAGCCTTCTCATGCTGATTTTCTAGCTGATTCTGCCTCATTGTGAAGTTAGCAATCTCCACTGTCATTCTCTCCATCATAGACTTGATCTCATTCATATCTGTTGTCATTATTTTACCCACAGAGCTCAAGAATTGCTCTGATACCAAATGATGCAGGAACTGATGGAAGAACAATCCAATGGAACAGTAAAAAAAAATAGAATTTGTAAAAGAGAAGAAAAAGTCAACTAATTCTAGCTAATTTTACAGCTAGAGATATTTCATATATGATAAAAACCAAAGAGAGAACATTACAATTTATACTAAGTCTTAACCCTAGATGACTCACCTTTCTTTCCAGACAAGAAGATAAGGTAGTACAGATTCCAGCTAAAAGAAACTGACATGGACTGGATAGGGACACCTCCTCTAATTAATGGGTCTAATGTGCAAATAAGGAAAATATAATATGTAACTATTTGGGACCATAGTGTAACTAAGACTCAAGGCCTACTTAACATCTTTTAACTGACGGGTACCATTAAATAAACAGAAGGTACTACTCCTAATGCTTCAACATTTCATTCTGATTACTGATTGCCTTCGTTCTGCATCAAAAAATCAAATAGAAATTGTCATTGATGTTGTTGACTCTACCCAGTCATATCTCTCTCATACTCATATTTTAAAAATAATTTCAATTGATTATAAAGCCAATATTAAGACTTTTACCTAGTTAAAATAAAAAAAAAGATTAATAATTAAAATTTTAGTTGATCTCACAATTCTAAATGTTATGATAAGCAATGGGTTGTGGTGCAGTGATGGAACTGCATCACCCTTAATCAGATGTTTTGGGTTTGAGCGTCAAACTCCTAAAATCGTTAGGGAAAAAAATATATAAAAAAAATGTTACGGTAAAAATTAAATTATAATTTTATCGAAAGTGAATTATATTTTAAAAGAATTAATGGAAAAGGATTAAAAATACCCCTGAACTATAGGAAAAGGTTTAAAAATACCATTTATCCACCTTTTGGTCTAAAAATACCCTTCTATTCATCTTTTTGATCTAAAAATATCCTTCCATTCATTTTTTTGGCTCACTTATATCCTAAAAACTAACAATTTTTTTTTTCCTTTTTTTCAAAAAATATTTATTATGTGTCATTTTCTTATTCGATGAAATAAAAATTCCACCTCAACTAAATTTTCTCTCATAATTTATTCAAGTTGTTAGTGAATGAAATTTCTAGAGCTTTTCCTTATACTTGAGGTATTTTTGACCCTTAATATGAATCAATATTGGCATATCCTAGGTAAATCTGTTTGTGTACAATAAGAATTCTTTTGCTTACGAGACTCGATGTTTGACTTTAGAAAATAATAAGCCTCTTTAATAAAGGAGAAAAAACGAAATACTCAATTCTTCGGCAGAAGAAACGAATATATACCAAAACTCTACTTTCGTAGCAGAAAGAGGAAGAGGCAGAGGAAGAAGCTTCAGAATTCAGGAAAAATGGAAAATCAATCAAATCTGGCCGCCGACGCACAAAGAGAAGAACTTGTCAACACATTCTGTGACATCACTTCTACTTCTAAACCAGAAGCCCTTTTCTTCCTTGAAAGCCATAACTTCGATTTGGATGCTGCTGTTTCCACTTTCTTCGAGAACAATACCATCGCCGCCGCCTCCATGTATGACGACGATCAAGCTCCTGCTTCTGCTTCCGCACCCACTAACATCGCCGTGCAAGGCCGTTCTCCGTCGCGCTCGCGATCTCCGTCTCCGTCTCCACCTCGACCTAGAAACCCTCAAACCTCTAGCCGCGGCGGCGCTGCTGGGAGGAGAACTGGTGGAATTCACTCTTTCTCTGATCTGAATCGTCGTCCTGTTACTGGGTCTGGGAGTGACTCCGATGAGCCTGAAGAGTATTATACCGGCGGAGAGAAAAGGTATAGCTAGTGATACTAATGCTACTTTATTATTGGTTTTGTGTTGCTTCATTCATATTCAGTACTACTAAAGGATCGGCATTGATATTCTATCATTGGTTTGTTGTCGAATTAGTATTGGCGAAAGTGTATTGAGTATACTAGTGGAGAAATTTGAGGCCTTTGATAAGAGGAATATGTGAAAATTGTGATGTCAGTATGCTTATCATTCCTGTTTGTTCTTAATTAGCTCTTGTATCGGATCAATTTGATCTTGACAATGCAACCGGGTTCCTGTATCCTTCCACCAAGTACAAATCATCGAGCTTTTTTTTTTTGTTGCTTTTGCCAGGATTTGGATCCTGGTTGTCATAGTCTTCATTCTATATAATTGATCACTATGTCACACCCTTGGGTGTCTTGATATGTGTATTTTGATATCACAATGTTGCATGATGTAGTAATGTGACATGTTTGCATTGGCAATTTTGGCCGTCTAAGCCAATGGAGTATTGACCTAGTATATAAGGAGGAGGTGCTTAGAGTTGAGACACGATCAGGTTCAGATTTCATTGATGTATGGGGTCAAGTTGAATTTATGGGTTCAATGTGTTTTCCCTACTAGTGTGTCCTGTATGGTACCTGTTTGTACCGTTTTGTGGTGTAAATATTGGAAGTATTCCTACTACTATCAATCTCACGATTTGGGTTGGGTCAGGTTTAAGGGGCTTTATGATTTGTTCATGTATTCAAGTATTTTTAAAAATGTTGGAATATGAAAAAAGTGCTCATCATCAAAAAGAAATTAAAAATGTGGTGCTTTATAAGAATTTGTTTCTGGTCCATGTCACATGGAGACCATTTTAACTACAGGCTCTCTTTTCATTTGTCACTAGATTGCATCATCCAATTCCTTATTCTGTTTTTGTAAGAGAGGAGAAAGCAAACATAGTAAATGCATAATTGTTATTCTTAAGGTGTTCTGTTACATGGATTCACTTGAATATTTCAGACTTGTATTGTAGAGACGCTGTGTGCATTTTCACTAGTAATTTGCTGATCAAAGTCTTTTTGTAGCGGAATGCTTGTTCAAGATCCATCTAAGGCAAATGATGTGAACTCAATATTCGATCAAGCTAGACAACATGCAACTGTTGAAGGACCTCCTGCATCATCTGGCTCTAGAAGTTTTATTGGAACTGCTAGAAGACTTACGGGTGAGACTGTGTCCGCTGCTCCTCAGCCACCTGAGAGGGTTACTCATACTATCACTTTCTGGACCAATGGGTTCACTATTGATGATGGACCCTTGCGGAGGTTTGATGATCCAGAAAATGCCCCTTTCTTAGAGGTAATGTCAGTCATGAGTTTTACCGTTTGAATGTTACCTTTAGTTGTTCATCTTTCTGGTTCTACATTCACTACACATGTTGTGGTTCTCCTGAGCTGAGTCAACTAAACCTCCTTTTGTTAGAAAAGGTGTTCACAAAAATGTGTGACATTCTACTCTTTTTGTTGAAACTGTTGTGAACAGTGTTATCAAAGGCAAAAAACACAAAAAAACTCTAAGGTGCATTGGGGCTTTAAGCACTAATGAAGAAAGGTGCAAATGGAGAAAAAATAAAAATATGTATGTATGTGTAAAAGGATTAAAGAGGCATGTTGTAGGTTGGAAAAATAGTGGTTTTTAGGTTATGTTGTTTCTCCTATTCTTCGTCGGCTATAAAGCTACTTCCTGTAGCTATGGGTGGCTACTGAATGGATGGTTTCCTTCCACTATGGCATTAACTCCCTCCCCCAAATATTTTATTTGCTTTTGAATGCTTCAGAGTCAGACCTCTAGTTACATAACTGTTATGATCCTAATCGTGTTGCCCAATATTCAACCTCAGTTTAAAGTTAGCCACTAGCTAAAACTTTCTCTGAAAGGTACTAACTTAACTCCTCTGACTCTGAAAGGGAAATTTTGAATAAAAGTAACAAGCTAGTACACGTTTAGAACATATCACCCAAGTATTCTGATGTGTAGAGAAGGTAATCTCATCTAAGGTAGTGAATTTGAAGCAAGTTTGTGCCTATTGTATTGAATTTTCTTGGAGATCCATTATCTTTCACTGGAAGGAACTGAGAATCTAAATTTGAAGTCTTCTTAGGTGCTCCTTAGAACCATATGGAAAACCATATGTTGTGTTCCATGTCAAATCCTGAAACTGTTTTGCATCTTGCATGTTGATGGTTGTTTATGTCGTTGACAATTTTCCCCCATCTTTGCACTGGGCAAAATTAAGGACATAAGATGAAACAAAGATTACTCTTTTCTTTTTGGTGACGGGTTGTTGAACACTTGAACTTAATAAGTTGAATTAAGCTCTTAATTCTTACTCCCTTTTCTTTTGCATAGTGCACTAAAACCTGATACTCCGTAGTAACTATTTTTCACATGACTGTTTCTCTGAAGTAATTTCATGCTGACGTTCTTAGGCAGAACCACCTATTACTTTTGCTGGTTTATGCTTTTTCTGTGTTGTGTTTTTCTTTCTCCACACTTGATCTTAATATTTTGGTATGTGTAATTCAGAGTATCCGGAAGTCTGAGTGCCCAAAAGAACTTGAGCCAGAAGATAGGAGGACATCTGTCCGAGTTAATCTTACAAGGAGAGAGGAGGACTGCCCTGTACGTCCTTATTTCTCTATTACCAAAGGCTCTTAATTATGCTTCTAAAACCTTTGCCCTTTATGGTAACACTCTTTTCCTTATTTGCAGGTACCAGAGAAGCGCCGTGTGTTATTTCAGGGTGTGGGAAGAACTTTAGGTAGCACTAGCAATGCTGAACAAGTAGACTCAAATGCTGCTGTCTCATCATTCACCGCAGCTCCATCCCCATCAGTGGGCCTAGTTGTTGATCAGTCACAGCCATCAACCTCAATTCAACTGAGGTTGGCAGATGGTACGCGAATGGTTTCTCGCTTTAACTACCAACACACAATCAGGGATATTCGAGGGTTTATTGATGCATCAAGGCCTGGTGGATCAAGGAATTATCAACTGCAGACAGTGGGCTTTCCTCCCAAACAACTCTCTGATCTGGACCAGACAGTAGAGCAAGCTGGCCTAGCCAATTCAGTTGTGATTCAGAAACTTTAGCTGGTAACTCATTTTCTGTTATATCTGCTGCAGTTACACCCAGAACCGTGCAGATTTTAATGCTATATTTAAACTACACATGCATTCCTAATCACAAGTAGGGCTAGATAATGTTTTTCTTGGAGCCTACTGATGGAGTTCTCTTTTGAAGTTGAGCAACATTCAGAAAGTTCCTTCTACTTTCCATTATCTAAAGTTTGCGTTTTGCTTATTGAATATTGCATATTGCATATTGCATGTCCTTTCCATACTTAATTTTGATATGCTTTACTTGAGTTGAGAGTCTATGGAAACAACCTCTCTACCTTCATGAGGTAGGGGTAAAACTGCGTACACATCATTTTTCTCAAACTCGACTTGTGGGATTATGTGGGGATGTTGTTTGCTCTTAATGTTAAACGTAAGTATGAATTAAACGGCATTATAAGGCAGCTTTAGTGGTCTAAACTAAATAAATTTCTATGCAAGATACTGATTTACAGCAATGGGGATAGAAAACTTCTAATTTTAGCAGTAACCAAGAGGGTTTGGTGAAAACTAAGGGGTTTGGTTAGTAGGATGTATAAGAATATTATTGAACAAAGTGTATTAGTAATATTGATATTGTTAAATTTGACAAGATTCAAGATGAATTAATTCTTCATTGGTACAAAAGTCAAGATAGTAACTTTGTAGGTGAAATTTTGGTAAACCATAAAATGGTTTCACAAGTTAAACCTTGATATTTTGACACATAGTGATGTCACAGATGACATCAATAGGAAGAATCTACTCCTATAAATAGGTTGCTCTTATTCATTTGTAAGACACACCTCTCACTTGCCTTCTCATCTTCTAAGGCATTTGATCTTCTTTCTCTCTTGTAGTATTTCACTTGTACTCTTTTGGAGTGAAATAAATATTGACTGATTGTGTCCGAGGAGTAGGCAAAAGAAAACAAAATATTGCCGAACCTCGTAAATTTATGGTGTTCTTTTTATTTTCGTCTCATTTACTATTTATTAGCTACCTTTAGATATATCAGTTGTGATTCCATCAGTCTCTATATAATGGCTTCCGCAACAGATATCAATTATGCTGAAATTATTTTTACCCACTATTTGATATGGTGTATTAAAAATAACAAGCATCACATAATTTCTATTAAAAAATGTTTACAAAAATATCCTTCACAAATACCGTAGAAAGGACGTGAAAAAGGTTTTAAGGTCTAATTATGTCTTTAAGACTTTAATCATGCTAACACATACATTAAAACTCTTGCATTGCTAATACGATATATGATTTGTGATGTATTAGTTATACATAGCATAATACTAAATAGAGTGTGATATATAGATTGAAAAAATATATCAACCTAAGATATTAATAATACACAAAGTTAATGCATAATTTTTTTTAATGCATTCTACCAAACAATCCCTAATATTAGAACGCATAAACTAAAACGATTGTGTAATAGCTGTTTCCACTTATATTGTTTAATAAGTGGTAACTGAATAAACTAATCATGTACATTGGACATATGTTTCATGTGAATTTGAAAATTATATCCTTTTTGGAATATCTTACGAAGATTGTTTTATTTTTGTCACATAATATTAAATCCATAAAGTAATCAAATATTTGCTATATTTTTTTATCACTGTCCTTAAATACGTTTATAGAAATTTTTGGTCGTTAACAGATAAAACAAAATTGAAAAGAGATACAAGAAACATATTCAAATCTTTCCTGCGTGAAATAGGATTAGAAAATATTAATCCCCATTTAGAGTAGGATTAGTATTTTAAATCCTAATTCCACTTGAACAAAGAAATATCAATTTAGAGCCACACTATAAATACAAACTCTTCTATTCACCTTTCTCACTTCGCAAAGTATCAAAGAATCTCACAAATATCTCCATTAAATTTATCAGCTACTTTAGAAAGGATGGATTTTGCCGCTGCTATGTCTTTCATCCATCGTCTGCAATCATACCCACAAATGTACGAGCAATTCCACGGAGTAATGAGAGATTATTCAACTGACAAATTGGATGTTGCTACTGTCATTTCTGAATTGGATACTCTATTGCAATTCCATCCTGATTTACTAGTTGGGTATAAAATTTTCTTGCCTCCGCAATTCCGAGTAACATTACCTTCAGACGAAGATCAGCAAAAACCCGACCTGGATATTTTGAAACCATGCATGGATTTTTTGAATAAATTGCACAAACGGTTCCCTGATGATCAGGTTGTTATGGAGACATACATAAAGACCATCAGGGAAGTGATACAACATAAAATATATAAAAAAGAGGCTTATAATACAATTGCAGATATCTTTGGTAAGGAAAATCAAGATTTGGTGGATGAGTTTTTGTGGCTGATTGAAAGAAGATAACGGAGGAGGGCAAGTTGAAGAGATGAAAATTAAAAGGATAATTTATCATCACCTAGTAATAGTGGTGATGAAATTAAGGCTCGAAAGCAAAAAACACTTGATGCGGCCTTTAAAGGACACATTTAGACCGCAGGATGATCCAAGGTGTGTTTTGTTGAGAATACTATTAATAAAATGTGTGCTTTCTCTAACCGCTTAAGCTTTTAGATGAGATGGTTACACACTTCAACATGGTATTAGAGCAGGCAAAGGTCCTGGGATCGAATCTCACCGCCACCCAAAATAGTTCATATAAATCTGCACAAGAGACCACTCAGGGCTCTTAAACTTGGCATACAGCTGCAACTATTATATATCAAAATAGTCATGAATAGGGTGTGTTAGTAATGTTGATATTAGTTATTCATTCTTTGCTCATTCTTTGGTTTGATGTATTAACAAGCTCGTCTAGTATTATTGTAGAACTGGAATGATCTAACAAAGATTTACAAAATAAAACCCAGCACAGTAAAATACGGGGGAAAGAACTTTTCTTTTTTCATGATTACTTCTCTCTTGTATAAAGAGTTTTCTATTATATAGATGAAGATATCCTCTATTGTTTTTAATGCCAATAAAGAGAAAACAAAAAAAGATGGTTGGTTTCAATTTGCAAAGAAAATATTAGAGGAGTTGTGTGAATTGAAGAAGAATAAAGGTCAACTAATGGGTATTCAAAGAGAATAAAAACCATTAAAGTAGTAATCTAATGTCTTACAATTATAATTGTAGACATAGTAATTCTTCTGAGATATTGATAAATATATTTTCAACACAAATATGATAAGAAAGGATATAGAAAAGGTTTTTGAGTGATAATGCATGTATTAAAAAATTTTATATTCACTATACCAAAAATGATCTTTAGCAGAATAGCTTAATTATCGTTAAACAAGTATTTTTAGCGGCAATTAGCATTTTTTGTAAGTATCCCTAAAGTCTATAGCGACATTAGATCCAATGACAATTAACTGATGTCGGTAAAGGCTTTAGCACTCTTTGTTAACATATATATTAATTGCCGCTAAAATTATTTTTGTTGTAGTGATTGCTAATATCATACATGATTTGTGATGTGTTAGTTATACATAGTATAATACCAAATATGGTATTCATAATACACAAAACTAATAGATAAATTAATTTTTTCTAATGCATCCTACCAAACGACACCTGATATTGGAACACATAAGCTAAAACGATGAAGTAGTACCCCCTAGGATTATTTAGTACAACTTTCCACGTAACATATCTTAGATAAAAAGTCATTTTGGTATATTCTATATATTTTTAATTTAAAACCACGAGATTCAAAAGTTTTCTTTATTTTTTTAAACTCCGTATCTATTCAAAACCAAGGAAACAAATTGAAACGGAGGGAGTAACAAGTAAGGTCCCGTTTGGACATGATTTGAAATTGAATTGATTTGAAATTTGAAACTTTGTTTGGACATGCAGTTTAAATTTTTTAAGTTGTATTTTTTTTCTCATAAACATAAAAAGTCTACAAGTTATTAAAAGAATCAAAATTTCCCCAGTTCTTATGCTTTCTTACTAAATGAGCAAATCATAGTTATTAAACAAGATATCTAATATCCTAAGGTTTCATATTATTAAATCACATACCACCATGTTTCTTTTAATATTGAAATGTTTACGATTACAAACTTTTAGTTACACATAATTTTATAAAGATACATTAACTGATCAACAATAGCAGTGACCTAATATTCTTTAACATGACACAGACAAATGATATCTTCACAACGAGCATAGTTTTTTTTTTTTACAAAATAAAAATTCATAGGTCTAGTTTTCATTTAAAAAAAATTGAAATCACAAGTTAAAATCTAAAATCCTGCAAATTCCTAATTCTAGTTCCGTCTCTGGGCACAAATAATATCTTCACAACAAGCATAGTCCTTTTATTTCAAAATAAAAATTTATAGGTCTAGTTTTCATTTAAAAAAAATTGAAATCACAAGTTAGAATCTAAAATCTTGCTTTTTAGAAAATTTGTATTTGAAATGATCTCAAATCATACGTCTAAACACTAATTTGAAATCACAAATATCAAATTGCATGTCTAAATATCAATTAATTTAGAATATATCTTGTCTTAAATATTAAGATTTTCAATAAAGTACAATTAAAGAAGTATGTAATAAACAAAAAAATTCATTTATTTTAAAAATTATAATCATTCAAGATGAAAATTTAAGATATTTTTCGGTGATATGACCGCTATCATCATTTCTTTGAATCATGAGTGATTATTCAATTGATAAATTGGATGTTGTCGATATCGTGTTCCAATTGGATACTCCATTACTATTACACAATGATTTGTTAAATCAGTATCAATTTTTTTTTTCCATCATTTTAACCATAATTATCTTTGTTGCATCAGAGACAACTCTGAAAGAGGAATGATATTAACGCCGACACTATAAAGAAAAATATATTTGATCGTTTATTAAAATGCTTGAAGAAAATATATTTAGTCATTTATTAAAAATCTTAAACTCCACTAGCTCTAATCTATGTGGTGGAAAGTCTTGAACCATATGAAATAAAAAATAGAGTAAGAAAAATGTATGTCGTCATTGAATCACTCGCCTTGTTTGAGAAGAAGGGCTAAGTCTTGCATTATTTTTATGGACAAAGGGAAAATGCTTCATTGATGAAACTGTGTTATTTCGGAATATTTGAAAATATAATAATTTGATGGGTAAGTTTGAGTCAATTTTGGATGATCGAGATGGAAATAAATTAAGAAGAGAAAAAAAGAGAACAAGTTAAATATAATAAACAAATGAAAAATACTATTTTTTTTAAAAAAAATTCTAATTAATGATGAAGGTGTGATATACTTTGTTATGTCTTTACTAAATATATTTTGTGAAATATATATATATTTTTTTCTATATATTAATAGAATGTTATAAAACAAATATAGAATATTAGATATGTAGAAATTAAAATTAGATAAACCAATATTGAAAAGAATTTACATGTGTGATCTCAGTATAATCAACTTTCTTTGCTCGCTATTACATTAAAAAGAAGATTATATATCATGCACAAAATATATGATAATGATTGAAGAAATGAAAATGTTGTGAATATATATATTATAATAATCAAGCACAAGTCAGTTGATTGAAATATTCACATCTATATATTGTTTATTATATTTATTATATATTGTAAATGAATTTATATAGGTTATTTCTTGTATTATTGTGTTCATCATAAATAACAATAAATAATTTTAGGACTTCAATATAAATTTAAATAATATCAAAAAAGCTTTTAAATCTTCTTTTGTGATCTTTGCAATGAGGCAACTAATAGAAACGAACGGATGTGTTTTGATTATTATTGTATTATTTATTATTTTTTAATTATTTAAATAATTAATCTCTCTTTAATAAATATTTCTTTTTTAGTCATTTTTTAAAATAAATAAAATAGAGTTAATCTAAGCAATCACAATATTGAAGTATGTGTATATATGATTTTCACTTAGATTTATTATATTAATTAGTCAATATTTATTATTTTTAAGAATTATTACTAAAAGCAAAATGTGAAGAAAATAATCAATTACTATATCTTAATTTTTTAAACTTTAATTTATCCACTTTGGAGTTTGGACTTTGTATGTCTCTTAAGAAACTCTAATTATTATAAATATTTTATCATAATATTCATATTAATTGATATATAGTCGTAGGTATTGAAAAATAATGGGGAAATATAACAATCAAATACATTCTCATGTCTCAACTGGAACTTAATTCCCTCATTGTTTGGTTCTTTTTCCTTTTTTATAATTATTTATATTTATTGTTATAATGAGGCAAGAAAATAAAGAATTGTAAGAGCATAGAAGAGTTGTTACATATAAGCATAATAAAAATTTACAACATATGAATTAATAACATCCATTTCCATTCCAATACTTAATTGATTGTATTTCCTTCATATCTTGAACTAGAAGCTCATGAAAATGTAAATGGAAAAATAACAAGGCTGCTCATATGTTTCCAATTTTGAATTTTTATTTCGTTATGTGGTTTTTTAATTTTTTTAAATTTAATTTAACCATAAATATTAGATGTCCAATAATTTTTGGTTTAAAGATGAGAATGCACAAGGTCTTTATGAATGAATCTATGTATTATTTTATACAGATATTAGTTAAGAAGGGATTAGTTATTCATATATTAGTTATACTTCTATTAGTTATTCCACGTTTTATCCTCATAAAATAGTACATAGATTCTCTTAGTTATGTTGATTTCCAAACTATCAACTAAATGACATATTAATTTTATATATATACATGAATAATTTATTTCTTAATTATCTATCAAACATCGTATAGGTTATATAAAAATTACTACTAAGAGACTTGAGTTCCGCAATTTATCAACAAAAAAAAACCCTAAATTGGTAACCTACTCTTTGGATTCTTCGGAAACTTTCAATAAATAGACACTTATTTTATTACTATCTCCTCTCCTCTTTTTTTTTTCTTTTGGTAGTTTTTAAATTTTAATTTTTCACCTGACATATTTATAATTAAGATTAAAATATAATTTTAGTATATTCTATATATCTTTAATTAATGACCATATAATTTAAAGATATTTTTTATTTTCTTAAATTGCAACTCAAATCAAAATCAAATAAATAAATTAAAATAAAAGGGAGCAATTATAATGAAACTCATCACTAAATTTAATTTTAAGTAATATTAGTAAACCTTTCCCACGTGAAATAGAATTAGATAAGGAGTATTACCAATTATAATAGTTCCCGCTAAAATAGAATTCATCAAAACGACTATCAATCTTCAAAGCTCTCAAATATAGATTATCAATCCCTCTACCTTCAAACAATCTCACGCTAAATTTTTCGATTCTTTTTAGAAAGAATGGAACCAGCTGGTTTCAGAGCCCGCCCTATATCTTTCATTCTGCATGTGCGATCATATCCACAACTTTTTATCCAGTATCAACGAGTGATGAGGGATTTTTCAACAAAGAAGTTGGATTTTGCTGGTGTAGTTTCTGAATTGGATACTCTCTTTCAATACCATCGCGATTTGCTAATTGAGTATAGAATTATGTTGTATCCGCAATTAGAAGCAACATTACCTTCTTCTGAACAGTCACGAAACAAGCCTGATACGAAAATTTTGAAGCCTTGCCTTCATTATATGAACAAAGTGCGGAATCGTGAAAATATTGTGGCCTACTTGGACACCATTATGTCATTGAAGCAAGGTAAACTTTGTAACGAAGAGGCTTATAATGCGATGGTGAAAATATTTGGTTACGAAAATCAAGATTTGATAGATGAATTTGAATTCCTGCTTTGGGATGAAAAGGAAATTAAAAAGAAGAAGAAAGTGGAAAAGAAGATGAATTCATCATCACCAAGTGATAAGAAAACACTTGATCACTTAAAACTTTCCGAGCGAATGGAAGATGAGATGTGTGAACTTGACATCAACTTGGCCCTTCGAAAAAAAACTGTGGAATCTGCAAACATGTTGATGAACTTAGTAGAAGAAGAGCAGCATCAAATAATTAATATCGACGATAATTTCAGTGCTGTGTGTCTCGGCTACATTGAGAAAGTATACAAAGGAGAAGATTCTTCTATTCTAACTAGACTGCGGGATGATCCTAGAAGTGTTTTGCCAGAAATTTTGGAAAAATTGAAGTCCAACGAAGAGGAACTGATCAAAAAGTGGCGTGATATTCATGAGAAGAAGAAGAATCCTGTGAAACAAAGTCATCAGGGGAAATTTAGGAGAATAGTATGATTAATTCCAGTGAATTTTTTTTTATTTGTTTTGAATTTGCTCGGTTTTCTATTTCTGAATGTACCCTTACTCTGTTTCTTGGATATACTTTATAAATATTAAGCACTGTTATTTTTTAATATTTGTTTATACCTAATATTTTAATTTTGATTGTTATCTATGTATATGTATCTAGTAAAACTGCTGGGAACAAGGTATGTATGCTCTACCTAGTTCTGTTAACACAGGTAATTACATAGTGAGATTTTTTAAAACACGAAAATATATTGCAGTATCAAAAAAATTGAATAAACTCTCTTTGTAGCAGAAATATGTGTATCTAACTAGGAAATATTTAATATTAATATCTCCATATTTGCAACTTCAAATTCATATTTTGTTTTTGACTATGAAGATCTCATGAGTGAAGTCTATGGAGTGTCAGTGTACACAAATTTTTTCCCTATCTTGTGTGAGATAGTGAGGTTATTTTCGATAGACATGGACTCAAGAAAAACATTGTAAACAACTCTTGCGACAAATAGATACTCATTACTGCCCTTTTCCCTCATTTTTTCAGTTCTCTTGTTCTCTTTGAATTATTTGAACTCTTTGTACAAATAGAAAAGATTCTTGATCTTGATCAGGCGTCTCTTCTTTCTCAGGAGGAGATAAAGTTTGCGTACTTGTGAGATTACACGAATAGGAGTGGCAATTTCAGTCCACATAAGTGAAAGGAATCCATTTAATTCATATTTAACTAAATGGATTACTCGTATTTTTTAAATAGGTAATATGGACATTAATCTATTTTAAAAGATCATACATACAAAGTGGTTAAAATATGAAAATTCATATACATCCATAGATCACCTACTTTTAATAATAAAAAACCTAATTGCACTAAAAATTATTTTTAAAAAATAAAAATAACAATTGAAAGGTTGGTTTTGGGGCAGGGTGGAGGGAGGCAAAAAATTGAGGGTGAGGTAGCGGTAGGGGTGGGAAAAAAAATATTTTAGGAGTTGAGTGGATAATAATTTATGTGTATAAGCTAAAACTTTATACACTATTATACAAGTTGAGGACATATCTACATACATATATATAGATATATATATATATATAGATACATATATATATATATACATATATATATATAGTGGCGGATTCAGGATTTTAATTAAAGGGGATTCAAAAAACCTCTAATCCTACATTTAGGAGATTCAAAATCAATATATAGACATTTTTTAATAAAATACCTTAAATATAAAACGTAATTTTTTGCCGAGGGGGTTCACTCTAGGTCCGCCCTTGCATATAACTATATATATATGTGTGTGTATATATATATATATATATTATATAATTAATAGTACTCCCTCCGTCCACTATTAATTGTCATGTTCAATATTTTAAACAAAGAATTTAGATATTCAAAAACTATACGAAAAGTACTATAAAAATGCAAGTTTTTACATATCAATATGGTGAAAAAATACATCATAAAATGTTAATCAACTTTCTGCCTTCTGCATTGGCATATTAGTATGAGTCAGCCGCAGCCACAAAAGATGATGAACATATGCCAGAAATAAACAGAGAAATAAACAGAGGAGAATATATAATGTTAATAGTTATAGTTAGACTCATTTTATCATATCTGAATTCAATCAAAACAGCAATTCCAGAAACATAAATGTATCTTGTAGCTTCTCGCAAATAGGATAGCAGTTTTCGTTTTTCTCCTTCCACAATAAGATCAACAACATTCTGCACACCTAGCAGCGGACTCGGCTTGAAAGGGTCAATTGGGTTTGTGACAACCAAACACACATACCTAAACGACAATTGAGCTTTTAATATGTTTTTGGTTTTAAGTGTTTTTGACGTACCCTAATACTACAAGAATCAAATTAATGTAATTGCATTTTACCTTCCTCGCTTAATACTCTACACTTTTTTATAAAATTTCAGTAGTTCTGCAACCTGATAACAAAAACAACATTGAAATTGAAATCTAAACAACATT
Source organism: Solanum appendiculatum (assembly GCA_018342035.1). NCBI lineage: Eukaryota > Viridiplantae > Streptophyta > Magnoliopsida > Solanales > Solanaceae > Solanum > Solanum appendiculatum. The sequence goes on from JAGDQO010000583.1 coordinate 662,598, forward strand.
ACAAGGGATTATGGTAGAGCTACATATCGGTCGGTTCGGTTCAGTTTTAAAGTTTATCGGTTTGACTTATTGGTTATCGGTTTGTAGAGATGCTAAACCGTTAAAGAACCATTAAGATATTGACTTATCGGTTATTGGTTTATCGGTTATTGATCGTTATCGGTTAGGTTATCGGTTTAACCGTTAAGATTTGACACAAAAAAAAAGTCATTAAAAATCACGTAGAAACAAGGTGACAAACCAAATTAACCGTGCACATGAGTTCACAAATAACATCTTGCTAAAAAGCAAACACTTTTACATTGTAGAATACCCAAGAATTTGAGACAGCCAAAAATAAAAGTAAGAAACTAAACTCTAAGTCAAGGACTTTATATACAAAATAATAAAAATATAATTATTTAATTTACTATCGGGTTATCGGTTAATCCGTTAAGAAAAAACCTCAAACCGTTAAGAACTGATAACCCGATAACAAAAAAATTAAAACCGTTATCAAAACCGCTAAACCAATAACCCATTACTGATAAACCAATAACTTTTTTTCAGTTCGGATTATCGATTTTGATTCGATTTTGAACAGCCCTAAATTATGGAATAGTGAGTTAACATCAGAGAAAGGCATAATAAACCTCAACACGGAAATCTAAATAACACTTAACACTACAAGGGAATAGTGAATTAACGTCAATCGAAAGAAAGGCATAATAAATAAGTATTTCAGCTTCAACTTTATAAAATCGGTATGAACATCAATCGAAAGAAAGGCATAATAAATAAGTATTTCAGCTTCAACTTTATAAAAATCGATATTAACATCAGTATAAAGAAAGGCATAATAAATCAGTATTTCAGCTTCAACCTTATAAAATCGATATTTCAGCTTCAAATTTATAAAATCGGTATTAAAGTCAATCGAAAAAAAGGCACAATAAATCAATATTTCAGCTTCAACTTTATAAAATCGGTATTAACATCAATCGAAAGAAATGCACAATAAATCAGTATTTCAGCTTCAACTTTATAAAATCGATATTAACATCAATCGAAAGAAAGGCATAATAAATCAGTATTTCAGCTTCAACTTTATAAAATCGATATTAACATCAATTGAAAGAAAGGCATAATAAGTCAATATTTCAGCTTCAACATTATAATATCGGTATTAACATCAATCGAAGGCATAATAAATCAGTATTTTAGCTTCAACTTTATAAAATCGATATTAACATCAATCGAGAGAAAGACATAATAAATCAGTATTTCAACTTCAACTTTATAAAATCGGTATTAACATCAATCGAAAGAAAGATATAATAAATCAGTATTTCAGAGGGCATATCCTAATTTAGGAGTTGGGTGAATAATAATTTATGTGTTTAAGCTAAAACTTTATAAACTAAATCATATATTATACAAGTTGAGGGCATATCCTAATTGCTACTATCATCTTCAAAATGGATACTCTTTTTTCAATTCCATGGTTTGTTGACCGGGGAATACCCGGATACCATCCGGCGCTAAACTTTTGTGGTCATTAGTGATTATTCAACTGACAAATTGAATATTTATGTTGTCATGTTAAAATTGGATACTCTATTTTAATTTCACGATGATTTGTTAATTGAGTATCCAATTTTCTTGCTCTCACATTTTGAGCATAGTTATTTTTGTTACAGCGTCAATTATCCTTACAATAATTTTATTAATGCCAACATTATAAACATATTGAACATAAAAAAAAAACATAAAGGAAAATATATTCCATCATTTATTAAAACGCATGAAGAATATATATATATTCAATCATTTAGTTAAAATCTTTTAACTCCTCTAGCTCCTTCCAATGTGGAGGAAAATCTTAACGTGGAAAACATGTTATTGGACCAAACGTGTATGAAGAAAGTTGGAGCATAGCGGGTATTTCAGAAAAAAGGTAAACATATTTAAATTTTGATCAAAGATAAATGCATCATTTATTATGAATTTATATACCATTAAATCGTTAGAGACAAAAAAAAATAGAACAAAAAAAATGTATATTTTCACTGAATTACTCACCTTGTCTAGGAGGTAAAAGTCTTGCATTAATTTTATGAACAGAGGAGGAATGTTTCATTGATCAAAACATGTTATTTCAACATACTTGAAGATACTACGACTTAAGAAGAGAAAAAAAAAAGTAGAGAACAAGTTAAATATAATAAATCAAATGAAAAATAGTTCTTTTTTTTAAAAAAAAATAGTTATTAAAGGTGTGATGTGCTTTATTATGTCATTACTAGATATATCTTGTGAAATATTTCCTTTTATTTTCTATGTATTAGATCGTTATAAAACAAATATAGACCTTACCATTTCCTCTTAGAGGTAGATATGATTTTTTGAAAGACTCTCGATTCGAGTGTATCAAACACAAGTAAAAGAAGAAGAAAATAATGTTGAAAGCATAGCAATTAATAAAAACAATGTAAAATTTACAAGAAAAAAATAATAATAACAGCAAAATAGTGTGAAAATATAAAAATTAAAATTAGTTAAATTAATAAAATAAGAATTGAAAAGAATTTACATGTGTGATCTCAACACGTATAGTTAACTTTTTTCCTCGCCATCACATTAAAAATAAGATTTTATATATATATATATCAAGCACTAAGTCAATTGATTGAAATGGTCATATGAAGTTATAAATCATAATAATAACTTATTTAATAAAATTTCCTGCAGTACTTTATTTGTAAACTGTTATTATTCTCATAGTTTTAATTTATTGGTCTATTTTTCTTTTAATTTGTTTTTAAAAGAATGTTTTTTTCTTTTTTTAAGCAATTTTTTAATTTCAATTTTTCACATGAATATTTAAGACCATAAGATTAAGGGACATTTAGTACATTTGATATTTATTAATTTAAAGTCACAAAATTCAAAAGTCTTTTTTATTTAATAAACTCCATATCAAGTCAAAATGAGCCAAATAAATTGAAACGAAGAGAGAAATTTGTATTTATTTTTTAGAATTATTTGTTGAAAGTGTAACGGATACCATCTTTTTATCTTCATAAGGCAAGATAAGGCTACCTACCTTTCATCTTTTTCGAACCGCATTTACAAAATTATACTAGATATGTTATTTTAAAAAAATAATTTAATCTATACCTAACTTTAGTAAACTTTAGACAAAGTAAATTTGTTTCCTCCTCCTCCTTCTTTAATATTTTTGCACCAAACAAATTTATTGTAAGAAATTTTGTTAAAATTCTTATAAATTTCTTACAAAGCATATAATTTTATCGAGGAAGCTATATATATAAAAAGAATTCCTAAAGACTAATTTATTTGATAGTGTTATCCGGAAATATAATTAATCTAATTAGGGGTGTACAAGTCAAACCGAACCGACGAACCAAGCCAAACCGAAAAAAAAATTGATTTGTGGTTTGGAGTTAAAAAAAACCGACCACTCTTGGTTTGGTTTGGTATTAAAAGAAAAAAAGTCAAACCGAACCCAAACCAAACCAACATAATATTTATATTATTTTATTTTATTTTATAGATAGAAAATACTATTAATTATAATCTACTTTGTTAATATATTTTTAATTAGTTTATAGTTTTCAATGGTTAGATATATTATTTCAAATATGGACTTGTTAACTTTTGTAAATATTTTATTTTGTATTCAGATCGGAAGTTACAATTAAACTGTTATAGTTTTTCAGATTCGGAGTTAACAATCTGTTGGGTTTTAAAATGTGTGAATGGAAAATGAAGAGTTGCGACTTTTATGAAGAGTTGTGACTTTAATGAAAAGTTGCGACTTCTATGAAGAGTTGTAACTTTTATGAAAAGTTGTGACTTTTATGAAAGGTTGTGACCTTTCTGAAGGGTTGTAGCTTTTCATAGGGTTGTGACTTTTTTGATAAGGCACAATAAATATATGTTCACACTACCCTTTGTTGTCTATAAATAGAGGATTTCCTCTTATTTTTTAACAATGAAATAGTGAATTTTTAGACTTCTTCTTCTACTACTAAATCTAGTATTCTAAGTGTACTTTACTGTCGTTGAGTGGTTCGCTGACACCGTGGTTATGGGTACCAATACACCGGTGAGTAAGATTGTTCTGCCCTAGGAGGATATATTCCATTAACCTTGGGTACTTGAGGGGAATAATTTCCTTAAGGGGACACTGTGCATTCAGTGGGCTCGATTTTCTTCTTTGAGAAAAATATTTTGTATATTGGTTCTAATTTGTTTCTAGTTCTATTTTCTCTAATGGTTTTAATTTTCTAGTTTTGAAAATACTCTTTAAATTTTGTTGTTTCTTACCAAGTTCTTCAAAGTTTTTGTTCTAAGTATCTTAGCAATACAGGATGAACAACAATCTTAAGGAAATTATTATTATACTGTTGGTATTTCTTGTATTCTACTGATTGAGGGAAATAGATCATGGAAGTAGAAGATTAATGGACTACTTATCTAGAATTCGATGACTTTTTTTAGCAAGGTTAAAATGAGAATGTACCAGAAGAATTGGTGGTATTTCGGTTAAAGATTACACCAGGTAACCTTCTTATTATTTATCTAAGAAGGAAAATAGTTTCTAAAAGTTAACTCTTTTGATATCTATCATGTGTATCTTTTGAAAAAGATTTGCAAATCATATGATTTTTGAATGAATTTTCCTTGGCAAATAGTGTTGCCTTTAAAATTCTTTAGTTTGCAGAATGAGATAGTTTGATATTATGTCAAAATGTTTTGGTTGGAAGGCTATTTGAAAAGAAAAGCATATCTATGTGATAATTTAAGAATATGTTTATTCTGTGTGGAGACTAAAAAAAACAAAAAAAAACTTTTGTAGTTTTGTACTCCGTGTGATATTTGATTGTGTCTGATTGATGCAGACTAAAAACTTTTGTAGTTTCTTCTCTGGATAAATTAGACTGTGCAATTGGTTGGAAAATTTCACCTAATATGTCAGTGTTGTACTTTTGATTTTCTACTCCGTTTGAATTTGAAACTGATTTGATGTCATAAAAACTTCATTCACATTTAAAGTTCATTCGGTTGACGATTTGAAGAATATAAAACTTCATTGTTAATAGAAACAAATTGTACAAAAGTTTTGTCGTTATTGTTAGTATTCTAAATACTAAGTGGTATGTCTAATTGTGATAGCAAAAAAGACCAGTGACTTAAAGTTTGTGATTTTGTGCCTGCAATAGATGCCTCTATGAAATTAACTTTGATATTGTGTAAAGATTGTCAAAGGGAATTGAAGCACTATAATTCTTTTGTAGAATAATATTTCCAAAAAAGATTTCATGCTGCCAATGACATTTTGATAGTAAGGAAAAAATATGTGGAAAAATTATTTTCAAATACTTGAAAAATGTTTTGAGATCATATTTAAAATGTGGGGGTTCTTTGCTTATGATAAAAATAAAATTACACTCAATGTTTAATTTAAATTTGGAGAACAAGAAATGAAATTCAATGATACTTTTGTATTACGTTAGACCCACAAAATTTTTGGAGTATATTTGATATTGTGGTTGTTGAGTTTCTCTTTTACTAGTATATGGTATGACTAGTATGAAACTATCAAATTATATATATACTTGTTCAAAATAATTGTGTTTTTTTAATGAAAGAATGTCACTTAAAATGTTGTGATTTTTCATGAAAAGATTTGTCTATTAAAATACAACTATTTGTATAGAAATGAATATTGGTGAATAGTCATTTGTCATGTGTTGCAAAATAAGCATTTGGTTCATATGCTCTTGTTGGACCCAATGAGACTATGTTCATGGGTAAATTCTATAACAACCAAATTGAAGGTTATGGAAAGGTCCTTCTGAAAAGAACATCTAGCAAGGTGCTGACTCTAAATAATGTTTGTATATGACAAAATTGTAATAAGTAAGAACAAAATATTGGTGAGAAAAAGTTACCTTACGGAGGGTCTCTTCAAACTCAATATTTCTGGTTGATCTTACTTGCTTGAGTGAAACTGTTTGTGAAATGATCACTTGGGACATGTCAATTACAAAACCTTGTAAAGGAAAATTGATGCTAAGCATTCTTATAAATCTGTTGAAAGGAATTCTAATCCCTTAGAGTTGATTTACACTGACATATGTGATATGAAGTCAACACATTTCGTGGTGGGAAAAAGTATCTCATAACTTTTATTGACAATTGCATTAGATACGGTTATGTCTATTTGCTGCATGGTAATGATGAAGCAATAGAAACGTCTAGGCAATATAAACTTGAAATTGAAAATCAGTTGGAAAAAGATAAGAAGTGATAGGGATGGAGAGTAGTGTTTACATCCCTACTTTTTCAAATAAGGAGAAACGTCACGGTAACTCAAAGAAATAAACAATTTTAAAAAGAATTTAAAAGAATAAAACAATTTTAAAGGAGTCGCCACCTAATTTTAGGAAAACTAGGAAACCAATTAATTAAGTAAAATAGTCTACGAAACCAATAGATTCTAGGTTGGGGGTTCCAGTCATTTCGAAGGGAAGGGGTTAGGCATCCTTCAAAATCCACAATTGTGGGTCCCGACTGAATTCATTTTTTCAAATTGAGGAGATAAATTATAATGTACAAATGCAATGAATATGAAATATACACAAATAATAAAGTAAAGCAATAATATAATAAACGGCATAAGTTTGTCTAACGTCAATAATATACACAATAATGAATATAAAATATCATTTGAACTCCATTGGAATAGCTTCAATGGGAAGCGACTCCGGGGTGTACCTGTAAAGACACTTAGTAAAAGTGTTAGTAACAAATAAATATGAATAAAAATAAATGAATCAAATATAATTTTAAAATAAAAACCCGTCTTATTAACATGGAAGGCCTTGGAAATCGACGGTAATTTCTCCATCGGCCCTTTTAACAAACAAAATGTATAAACTTAAACTAAATTTCCGTCTTTTAATATTTCTGGAGGCTTCCAAAATCGACGGAGAGATTTTTTCATTGGCCAATTTTAACTTATAAATAATCTATCACAACCATCAATGAGAAACTCAACAAAATTATGTAAAAATAAACAAATAAATAAATGTCATTTATCAAATAAAATTAAATACCAAAACAAATAGCAATTGAATCAGTAGCCATACATCCCCAATCCTAGACAATAACAAAATAATATAATCAAAAGTATATGTGCCCAACAAATTAAAAAATAATAATAATTAACAATACCAAAGTAATGAACACAAAGTAACCAAACTTAACTATAACAATCATTAAAAATAATCCAAAATAGAATAATAAAGTAACAATAAGCAGAACAGTGAACCCATCAATCAGTCAAAACAAAGATAGAAATAATAAAAATAGAAAATCGGCCACAATCGTATGAACAAAATTAAATCAAATTTATAAGAATTTTAAATACCAAAAGTAGTTGTCTTAAGTTTCAAACCTCTGTTGTATATGAAGTTCGGAGGCAGCGATGATTTGGGTTTTTTCTTCTTGTTGGCGTTTGGAACTTAGAGCTTGTTTGTTCATGTGTCACTGGAGCTCCAAGCTCGTGTGGGGTTGTTTCTTTTTGTTTGCTGATTAATTTTCTCCGACTTTGGAGTTCTCCTGCATCGTAGGTCTGGTGGTCCGCCTGAGTTCACCGACTTTGAGCCAAACACCTGTAAAACAAAAGAAAAATGTAAAACGGGAAAGGGAAGGGGACTGGCGGGTTGAGGTTGTTTGGAATCTGGTGGTGTTGCTCGGAAAAGGGGGTTTTGGGTTGAGGTTTGGCTTTTGATTTCTGGTCGAAAAAAATGGAGAGAAGGGCAGCTGGGTTTTGGATGGTTGTTTCCGGTGGATTTTTCACCGGAAAAGGGAGGAAACAGAGGGGGTTTTTGGGGTCGGATAGTGTTGGGTTCAAGAGGAGGATGAAAACAGTGGCAAGGCCACCGGAAAAGGAAGAAAAAAAATGAGGGTCGGGGTTTTTGGTGGTAGACTCGCTGGATTCCGGCGGAATTCGGGTGAACTTGTCACCGGAAAATTATGAACACTAAAAGAAATTCCTAAAGACTAAAAAATCTGAAAATTACCCCTAAATTTTATCCACCACCCCTAACTTAATGAACAAGCTATTGCTTAATTAGAAAATTGAAAACCACCGATAGTACAATACCATTATCTTAAAACCGTAGGCCAAAACCACCTATTAATAAAATATTTGTGTATGAAATTTTATCTAGTTAATAAAATATCTATGTATGCAAATCTTATCCATATTTGAATGAATTTCTAAACTGCGCAAAATATCAAAATGAAAAGTAACAAATAAAAATGAATATTAACAAATGTCACGAATAAAATCAATGGCATGTAAAAAAAAATACAATTCAATAGAAAATTGTAATTTAATAAAACTGACACAATATTCACAACATATTCAACTTATTGTGATAAAAAATAATATAATCAAAATTAACTAAAATTCAAAATAAACTAATAAAAATCTTAATATTTTGAAACATAAGAATAACTATTGATAGATTTATTTAAAATTATAAAAATATATTTTGAACAATTTAATAAATAAAACATAAAAGTTATGAATTTTGAAAAATGTTAAGCCAAAATTGAGTGTCAACAAATAGAAATCTCCTTCTACAGAAATATGCTTGGAAAGTGGAATTATCTATCAAACTATTTCCCTACTCACCTCAATCTAATGGAATTGCAGAATGAAAAGAAAAATCAAACTTTGAAGGAAATTATGGATGCATTACTTATAAGTTCAGGTTTACCACAAAACTTGTGTGGAGAAGCTATCCTTACAGCCAAAAGGAACAACAAAAGTTTTGTTTGTTCAGAAAAAAAACAACAAAAAGTTTTGTTTGTTCAGGACACCATCTATTCCATATGAGAAATGTAAAGGAAGGAAGTCCAACTTGAAATATTTCAAAAGTGTGGGGGTATCTAGCATAAGTCCAAGTTCCTATCCCTAAAAGGATCAAAATAGGATCTAAGACTGTAGACTGTAAAATTAGACGTAAGTAGTCTAATGAAGGGTCTAAAAGACCTTGGAAAGAATCAAATGAGAATGTACTTAATAAAGAGGTTCAGAGGCGTAGTAAATGTCAAAGGACATCTACTTTCTTCGGATCTATTTTTGTAACATTTCCTATGTCTTCTGTAGACTCATCCTTTTGGGAAAAGGGTGTCAATAATGAGATTGATTCAATCTTGAGCAATCATATTGGAAGTTGATTGATCTTCCTCCATGAAATAAACATTTGGGTTCAAAGTGAATCTTCAGAAGGAAAATGAAAGTCGATGGGACTATTGACAAATATAAGGTTAGACTTGTAGTCGTTGGGACTATTGACAAATATAAGGTTAGACTTGTAGTCAAAGGATACAGACAAAAGGAAGGCCTCAATTACTTTGACACATACTCTCCAGTAACAAGGATAACATCTATTAGGGTGTGAATAGCACTAGCGGTCGTGCATTATCTTGAAATCCATCAAATGGATGTTAAGACAACCTTCTTAAATGGAGAGTTGGAGGAAGAAATTTACATGGAACAATCCGAGGGTTTTGTGGTTCCTGGTAAAGGAAAGAAAGTGTGCGAACTTGCTAAGTCATTTTATGGACTAAAACAAGCACCCAAACAATGACATGTGAAATTTGACAAAATTATGTTGGCAAATAGATTTAAGAATGATGGAAGTGATAAATGTGTTTACTTTAAAGACACTCCAAATCACAAGGTCATTGTTTGCTTGTATGATGATGACATGTTTATTATCAGTAGAGACACTTATGGCATAAATGCTACTAAACATATGCTAGAAAGCAACTTTAATATGAAAGTTCTTGGGGTTGCTAATGTGATCTTAGATATTAGAATCCTTAGAACTCCGCAATGTTTAGCATTGTTAAAGTCTCATTACATTGAAAAGGCACTTGAAAAGTTTAAATATTTGAATTTCAATATTGTCAAGACATCAGTAAATGTGAGCTTTGTACTTCGAAAGAATGAAGGTTAAAGTGACACACAATTGGATTATGATAGAGTATTGGGATGTATGATGTATATCAGAAGGTGTACGCGATCAGATATAGCATGTGCTATTAGTAAACTGAGTCGGTTCACGAGTAATCTCAATCAAACTCATTGGATGGCAATGAATAGAGTTTTGGGGGTATTTGAAACATACTTAAAACTATGCCTTGCATTATAACAAATATACAGCAGTATTGAAAGGATATAGTGATGCAAATTGGATCACTGGGTCAAATGAAGTAAAATCCACGAGTTGATATGTATTTACTCTTGGTGGAGGAGCAGTCTCTTAAAAATATTCCAAGCGGACATATATCGCTCGCTCTACAATAATCTTTGAGCTTGTCTCTCTAAATAAAGCCGGTGAATAAGTTGAATGGCTCCGAAATTTCTTGAAAGATATTCTTTTTTGGCTCAAACCTTTGGCATCAGTATGCATACACTTTGATAGTCAAGATGCAATAGGCAGGGCATGGAGCATGATGTATAACGGAAAATTTCGTCATGTACGATGGAGACATCATACCATTAGAAACTGCTCTCTAGTGGAATTATTATAATTGACTATGTCAAGTCAAGAGATAATGTATCAGATCCACTAACAAAAGGCCTAGTTAGTGAGGCAGTTGAAAGATCTAAGGGAATGGGTTTACGGCTTAGGACAAGTCATCATGGCGGTAACTCTACCTAGCGGACTGGAGATCCCAAGAGCTAGGTTCAAGGAGAAAACAAAGTTGTGACTGACGGTTCGGCATTGTCAATCAACTCAATCCATTCTCATGATGAAGACAATGTTCAGGAACAAGGTTAAAACACTAAGTCTTGTTAACGAGTTAATAAATCTTAAAGTTTTTAATGATTTGCTAAGTTTGGCAGATTTGGCCAAATAGTGTATCTACGCGATAACACGAGTTAGAAATCACCTATATGAGTGTGAAGTGTAAGCCGGTTCAAAGAAAATCATGGTAAAAAGCCTATTTTCTATACACTCATGAAAACAGGAGGTGTTCATGGCTGAAACGAACACAACCGTAAGAACCATAAACGGTAAAGGGTTGATTGTGTGACATATGGTTGTCTATGTATACACCAAAGCTCTACGGTTTCAAAGATATCGCATCTATCGATTGACCGAGTATATCCGACATATGTTCACTACGGAAAGTTCAAAGGGAAACCTACTTATCCAGATGCAATTAATTCTTGCTTGTAAAGTATACACACTTGTTCGTTTCTTTGTCTTATAGTCATTCCCCATTCATGCGGGGGATTGTTGGTTTTTAAAAGGTGTGAATGGAAAATGAAGAGTTGCGACTTTTATGAAGAGTTGTGACTTTAATGAAAAGTTGCGACTTTTATGAAGAGTTGTGACTTTTATGAAAAGTTGTGACTTTTATGAAAGGTTGTGACCTTTCCGAAGGATTGTAGCTTTTCATAGGGTTGTCACCTTTTTGATAAGGCACAATAAATATATGTTCACACTACCCTTTGTTGTCTATAAATAGAGGATTTCCTCTTATTTTTTAACAATGAAATAGTAAATTTCTAGACTTCTTCTTCTACTACTAAACCTAGTATTCTAAGTGTACTTTAGTGCCATTGAGTGATTCGCTGACACCGTGGTTATAGGTACCAATACACCGGTGAGTAAGATCGTTCTACCCTGGGAATGTATATTCCATTAACCTCAGGTACTTGAGGGGAATAATTTCCTTAAGGGGACACTGTGCATTCACTGGGCTCGATTTTCTTCTTTGAGAAAATTATTTTGTATATTGGTTCTAATCTGTTTCTAGTTCTATTTTCTCTACTGGTTTTAATTTTCTAGTTTTGAAAATACTCTTTAAATTTTGTTGTTTCTTACTAAGTTCTTCAAAGTTTTTGTTCTAAGTATCTTAGGAATACAGGATGAACAACACAATCTACTTTGTAAATTTTTTATTTTGTATTCAGTTTGACTATAGCCTTTAATCTTATAAATTTAACGTAATGAACGTTAATATTTCAATAAAAGTAGTTTGTACTCATGTGAATTTTACCATCTTTTCAAAGATTTCTATTAACGTTTTTAAAGTTTAGCTTATCACATGTATAAGTGAAAATATATTTGATCTCTTTTTCAATAACTGTATAATTGTTAAAAAAAACCGAAAAACCAAAAAAAATATAAAGAACCGAAACCGAAAAATTCGACTTTATGTGGTTTGATTTGGCTTTTAGATTTAATAAACCGACATAATTGACTTAAGTTTTTCTTAATGAAAAACAAAACTAAACCACACCAAACCGACCTATGTACACAGTGGAATCTAATATGTGTTTGAAATTATATTATCATACATTTTTAAAAATTGAATTAATTAAAAAAATAGCCAAAAGCTAAAATAGGGGGAAATCAACTTAATTGATTTGGTGTATTCCAACATTTAAAAAATTATTTAATTAATTTAATTTCTTTTATAGAAAAGTGGATTTAACTAAACCATGAACACCTCTAATTGTGACAAAAATAACTTCTTTCTCATGAAGGCTTGAATGGTGAGCGGAACTTATGTTATATCTATTGTTGTTTAACAAAGAATAGCTCCATGTATCTGTTAGAGAATCAAATTAAAGTTAACTAGTTTTCGGCGGATAAAGACCAAAGATCTTGAGCAACTTATCCGCAGAAAAACTCAAAAGATAAAGAAGTATCATTAATCACTTCATGCTCGTTCCAACCTAGAAGTACCACTTGTACTAAGAAGAATCCCCTTCGTTACATGATTCTTTCTTCATACATATAGATATAGGATCTATAGGATATTTTATATTTTTGTAGTTTCAAATATATATAATAAAGCTGCTCTTGGAATCTTAGTTTTATTTCAAGAAAACGATTAATATACAAGAATATATCGAAATAACTACAAAAAGAAATGATACATGTTATCCCGAATCATTCACACAAAGGTTACATACAAAATACAAACACACGAATATTGGAAGTTGGGAACAAAGGGAAAAGACAGCTCTTAACTATTCACAGCTGCACAATGCTTTCTAATCTCACCAGCAGAGCCGGTCTTGACATCAATCTTTCCCATTTTCTCCATGGCTACACCAAATTCGGCGTAGAATTGTTTGAGTGATCCTTGTACTAGTTGGTTGATGAATGACTTTGTTTTTGCACTTGTTGTCAAGGCTGCATCAGATTGGAATAGCCCTTTTCTTTTGAGCACAAGCTGGAAGTAGCTAAGATCAAATTTACTGGAACTACCAGGATCCATTTCAACAATTGTGGTATTGTCATTGATTGATTTGCATTTCTTCATCTTGAGATTAGATGCATATTCGCTCTCTAGAGATGGATCTTGTTTGCCCCAAACTCCAGTAAAATTGTATAAACGTGATGAAAATGAGGGACAGTGAGAGACTCCAATGGTATGTGCACCTGGTAGAAAATTGTTCTTAGCAGTAATATAGCATAAGCAGAAATGAGCAGGGATGTACTAATTTAAACTTACCAGACAATAGGACCAAGTCTTTTAGGTCAAGACCCTTGCTGGCAAAAGAAGTCTGAAGACTGGAAAAGTTACTTGTTGGAGGAGGGATGTTTGCCAAGGCTTCCGAGGCGTTTGATATTCTTCCATCTCTTCTACCAGTTGGAACATTCCAGTAAGGGCCTCCCTGAATAAAAAGGAAGACAAGATTAAGAACATATTCCATTCAATTAATCTCTTTCATGGGTACAATAAGTAGCTTTCTCGGTTTTCTATTAACGGCCTCAATATAAAATACAGTCTATAAGCAAATACAGTCTGCAATTTGGTTCAGAGTTTTGTACTTACTGTGACCACAACAGAGTCTCTAGCAACCAAGGCAACAATATCCGCACATGACACAACTCCAGGGCATTCAGCTTCCACTGCTTTCTTCACACCATCGATAAATGAGAAGCCTCTCAGTGTTTGATTAGGAACAGCCACTTTTTCAGTCTGGTTTTTCGTGCTAGAAGTGAAATTCAGGAGTACAGAACCATCACAACCCTGTAAGAACCCAATCAAGTAAATCAGGAAACTACATTATCACTTCAAGAAATGCACTCTTCATATGAAATGAGGTATAAACTTACCCTGACAAAGCAATCGTGGAAATGCAGCCTGAGCAAGGCAGGTGCAAGAGACGGAGCATTTGGGATTTGCTTTTGCACATAATCTTGAATTATCTTCTCTGCTTGCGGACAGCTCTTTGCATAGAAGCTGAGCTGCAACTGACCATGGCTAGAACCCGCTATTCCTAGTAGAATACACAACACTAGAAAATTACCCAAATCGCCAAATTTAGCCATTTATATTACTTACTTCTTTTTGCAACTGTAGAAAGAGCTGTTTTTCTTTGTTCGAGTTGCTACACATATCAACTCCAAATGGATCAACAAGAATTTATAGGCACATTGCTTTAGCTAACTTGCATTAGTTTAAGAAAACAGATTTGTTAGAGTCTGTCTCTTTCATTCAATGAGGTTAATATGTCATGATCATACTGACTGATCCCTCAGCATGTTAGACACTTTAAACTAATCTTCTTTTTAAAAAAACACTAATTTGATAATATCATTATTGTTACCTGCTCCTGGAGATTATAGCAACCTTCATAATGGTGCGACTACAACGAAAACAACTTTTTAGCGGTAATAAATATACACATTAACAAAGAGTGCTAAAGTTTTTACCAGCATTAGTTAATTGTCATTGGATTCAATGTCGCTATAGGCTCTACGGACATTTACAAAGAGTGTTAATTGCCGCTTATACCTAGGAGTCATGGCTAAATTTCACATATGGTCACGTAACTATCTTCTTCTTTTTAATAAAAGTCACTTAACTATCATTTCTAACACAAAATCACACAACCTGAAAATTCTATCATTTCAGGTGGATAACTCATTTTTTACTCTTTTTTCTTCAAGTCCAAACAGAGTAAAATTAAGCTTTTTTTGTACATTATTGTTAAATTGAGGTAGAGGCCATTTGCTTATTGTTTTTGTTCTGTGTATTAAGAGATAGTATAAGGTATTTGGTATTAGTAGTTCAATGTGCGGATCAAAATATGTAGTATTAGTTCAAAGTCTAGAAAAAGTTGGTATATTTTTTTAAAAAAAGTTGGAACATGGATGTATTAAAATGTAACAACTTCACCAGAAACCACCAACCTCAGATTAATTGTATTTGCTTAGGTATTCTTTTCCATTTTTATGCTTGAAGATATCTACATTGCGGAGAAAATCCTGTTAAGAACACCACCTCCAAATAGGCCCTTTAATTGTGATCTGTATTAAGTCAGAGCTCCAATGCGGGCTCCAAACACAGAATGAAAAACCTTAAAAAAAAAGAAGAAGATATCTACACTGCAGTTGTGACAATATGATATTAATTGTTTTTTTGTATCTGTTTGAAACCAAATTAAAGACCACTAGTTTTCGATTCCAGGTCAAGGCGCAACATAACTAAAAGAGTCATTCCATTAGGGCAAGAAGAAACGTGCGAGCATGGGCGGTCTAGTGTCTAACAATGGATCACCATGATCGAGTCACTTACTATAATTTGGGATTTTAACATTTTTAGCTAGCAGACTAATAAAAAAATTCTGTTCTCCTAGTCGTATTATTAGGGGTGTGACAAATTGAACCGACCGATAAATCGAATCGAAAAAAATGTTATTGGTTTATTATTATTGGGTTATTGGTTATTTAATGGTTTTATAAAAAAAATTATTGGGTTATCGGTTTGATATTGGTTTTTCAATATTGGGTTATTGGTTTAACCGATAACCCATTAAAAATATAGTAATTTACTATTTTAATTTTTATTCATACATAAATATCAAACAAAAAATATTATGGAGAGTGGATGATAAACTGCCGATTTACTCTTTATGGAGATGTGACATTCAGATCAAAGTTGGGTCACAATGGGACTTCTTGGTTTTAATTAGTTTTAGTTTATAATTGACTAATAATAGCTTTTGCACGATTGTAAATGCCTGCAATTCGATTAACATCATAAATTCATATTGTGTTTTGGCTTTTATAGTTGCAACAGTCTGATTTGCTTGTTTCGACATATGCTTGTATTATATCAAATTGTTGAAGAAGTAGTATATTTGTTTTGAAAGCATTTTCTTATTGGTTAAACCGAAAACCGAACCGTTAACGACCAAAAATCGATAAACCGAAAACCGATAACAAGTATCTTATTGGTTTAGTTATCGGTTTAGCATATTTAAAAACCGAAAACCGATAAACCGAACCAATAATACTTAAAATCGAACTGAACCGACCAATACACACCCCTACGTATTATACATAGCGGTCCCCGATTTGTTGGTGTATTCTTAGCGTAGATATACACTACTTCGGAGTTCAGTACAATTGACATTAAAAAGCTACAGAATTAATCGGAAGAAACAAACAAAAGCATGAAATTAAATTATAAGAACAAAAACATATACCAAATTGAAGAGAAAATAAATTACAGAAAAGTTAACTGGACAAAGTTAATGATTTATTTAATTCTAACTAAAAATAAAATCGATAATAGATTGATTGATTAACAAAAAAACAATATATAATAAGAAGTGAATTAGTAGTTCAATTTAGAAATTTTAATCGAATGTTATTGAATTGCATGAAAAAACATTTATAAAGTAAATAGTACTAAATAAAATCAAACAATTGATACTAGACACTTTGAATAAGGATAACGAAATTGATCAACTAGGTGAAGTTACTATAAAGTGGGCTTGAGTTACAAAGTTATTCAAATTTTATTTACACCAAACAAAAGAGCATAATTTGATCGAAATATTATGAAAAATATTTTTTTTAAAAAGTAAGTTCTTTATAAATGAAAAAAATATTTTTCTTAATGAAGTAGTAAAAATAAGTTGAATAAATGACATGTTAAGTTTATTGTCTTCTCGTCATTCATGACCCATCCAATCCCAACCTCTTGAAAAACTATAACTTTGTTTGGATGGTTGTTACATATTGTTTCATAATGCATGTATCGTATTGTATTGTAACCAGTGGCGTAGCTACATAGGTGTCAGGGTGTCGGAAAAAAATACCGTATATACAAGTAAAATAATGAACGAAATGAATAAATAGCATATTTTGGACACCTTTAACACAACAAGTTGTTATAGCCTAGTGATTTCAAACCCTTGGAATGAGGTGTTTTTTTCACTTTCTATTTCTGGACACCATACAATACAATGGTAACAACTACTCCCTTCGTTCATTTTTATTTGTCAGTGAGATTCGACATATGTTTTTTTTCACTTTCTATTTCTGGACACCCTTTGTGAAATTTCTGGCGAGCCACTGATTGTAACAATACAATACAATGGTAACAACAGCTACTCCCTCCGTTCATTTTTATTTGTCAGAGTTTGACTTGGCACACTCATTAAGAAAATTATTATTGATATATGTATTTTATCAAACTATCCCCTATTAAATGATGTCTTGGAAAATAAATATTTAAGTGACACTGACAAGTAAAAATGAACCAAGAGATTATCAAACAAGGTGTAAGGTCACCCGCGGGTGACTCTATACTCGTCTGCTTGGATAAGATAAACAGACAATTCCGATAAACCCTCACACCATTTTTTCAACACTTTACTCTGCTTTTCAAGGGTTTTAGAACCAATCTTCCAATCTCTGCTTCATCTTGCTTTTGCTTTTGCTTCCAGAAATCTAAAACGAAAAGGGTAAGAATACATTTCTATTAAACCTCTTTTAAATGGTAGATGCACCCATTTCATGAATTGATTCTTGATTCTTATGTTTCTATTGAGTGAATGGATGTTATTTTGATTGCCAAGTTTTCTCCTTTTTCGTTTTTGTTTTCATAGCTTGGATAGATGACAACCTTTTTCTTGCTTCTTTTCTGCTTGAGCGGAATTTCTTTTGTAGAACAAATAGTAAATCTTTCACTTCAGTTTGTTAGAAGGTGCTTGACTTTGACTACAGAGATTAGATGTTAATTTGATTGTGTGATATATTTTTGCGGTAATGAAGGATCAAAAGTTAATTTGATAGAGTTCTCACCTGAAAAATTGAAGTATTTGAAATGTGATAAATGAAAAGTATAACAAGAATTGGTATTTTCCAAAATGAAAAATCACGCACTTAAAACAGCATCTCTACCTCCACGAGGTAGTGATAAGGTTTGCGTGCACTCTACCCTCCCCAGACCCCACTTAGTGGGATTTCATTGGGTATGTTGTTGTTGTTGTTGGTATCTTCCAAAATGAAAAGACTGTAGGAGTATAGAGGGCGTGAAAATGTTGTTGGAAGCGATTGTGAAATTTGGTAAATATTTCATGTTTGCAGTTTGCCAGAGGTGCTGCTGGAAACCTGAAACTCTACATTTTCTTTGATGTGGGCACTTCCCAATAGGTCAGTTTGATACCGTCTGGATGCTACCCAGCAAAATTTGTCTTGAATGGTCTATAACTTAAATATTCTCATCTTCTTTTGGAAAAGAAGAGACCAGCTAATTTCTTCAGGAAAAAAAAGTTGTTTCTTTTGGTTAAACCAGGTCAAGGCAACTTTAGCCACACACTTGAATCACTTTCTAGATACGACTTCATCAACCATATCAAAGTAAACAAAAGAAACGTACAAAGTGACAGAAAAGAAGCGACAAACTTTGAACACCTGACTTTAAAAGAAATTAAAAAAGTGCAACAACTTACATTTCATTGAACACGGGAAAAATCATGTAACATTACAATATGAATAAAAACCAAACATCAACGACCAAAAAAAAAAAAAACACTCTTTTCTCACACTAGTTAGCTAGCAAACTTGACCATAATCAAACATGCATGAAACAAACTTGAACTAATAAAGATAAGAATAAAACTTAGTTACATGAAAGTGATGAATATTCTTCATGGAAGTGGAAGACTTCCTGCACCGCCACCAATACCACCTAGTCCTCCTAGACCCCCTACTCCACCAATTCCACCTAGTCCACCACCCCCAATTCCTCCACCAAATCCAGCTCCACCACCAATTCCAGCACCAAATCCACCAACATTCCCTCCTACTCCGCTAACGACTCCACCAAAAGGCAGTCCATTGCTGCCAATGCCAGCGATACCTCCAGCGCCTCCGAAAACATTCTTTTGGTCAGAAAGACCATTGTCACTTGGCATTTCTCTTGCTGCTGTGGTATGTACCACTACCAAAGCAAGACAAAGAATAATTATGGACAGCTTGTTTGCCATCACTTCCTCTTTCTCTCAATATTGCCTAAATAACTATACTTTTCTTTATCCTATGCCTTTACACTTGATGAGTGATGAGTGATGAAGTGGTGTTTCCATGAGTCTCTTTTTATAGGCAGAAAATGGGTTGGTGAAGGAATGAATACAAACATTAAATGTAATTCAATGCCTCTATCTGTATACATCTTGTAACCACTGGTTCAAGGAGTTGGAGAAACCCTTGTGTTTTTTGACAAAGGAAAATTAGTGTGATCTCTACACGTATAGTTAACTTTTTTCCTCGCCATCACATTAAAAATAAGATTTTTTATATATATATATCAAGCACAAGTCAATTGATTGAAATGGTCATATGAAGTTATAAATCATAATAATAACTTATTTAATAAAATTTCACGCAGTACTTTATTTGTAAATTGTTATTATTTTCATAGTTTTAATTTATTGGTCTATTTTTCTTTTAGTTTGTTTTTAAAAGAATGTTTTTTTCTTTTTTTAAGCAATTTTTTAATTTCAATTTTTCACATGAATATTTAAGACCATAAGATTAAGGGACATTTAGTACATTTGATATTTGTTAATTTAAAGTCACAAAATTCAAAAGTCTTTTTTATTTAATAAACTCCATATCAAGTCAAAATGAGCCAAATAAATTGAAACGAAGAGAGAAATTTGTATTTATTTTTTAGAATTATTTGTTGAAAGTGTAACGGATACCATCTTTTTATCTTCATAAGGCAGGATAAGTCTACCTACCTTTCATCTTTTTCGAACCTCATTTACAGAATTATACTAGATATGTTATTTTTAAAAAATAATTTAATCTATACCTAACTTTAGACAAAGTAAATTTGTTTCCTCCTCCTCCTTCTTTAATATATTTGCACCAAACAAATTTATTGTAAGAAATTTTGTTAAAATTCTTATAATTTCTTACAAAGCATATAATTTTATCGAGGAAGCTATATATATAAAAAGAATTCTTAAAGACTAATTTATTTGATATTGTTATCCGGAAATATAATTAATCTAATTAGGGGTGTACAATTCAAACTGTAAAGTCAAACCGAACCGACGAACCAAGCCAAATCGGAAAAAAAATTTATTTGTGGTTTGGCGTTAAAAAAAACCGACCACTCTTGGTTTGGTTTGGTATTAAAAGAAAAAAAGTCAAACCGAACCCAAACCAAACCAACATAATATTTATATTATTTTATTTTATTTTATAGATAAAAAATATTATTAATTATAATCTACTTTGTTAATATATTTTTAATTAGTTTATAGTTTTCAATGGTTAGATATATTATTTCAAATATGGACTTGTTAACTTTTGTAAATATTTTATTTTGTATTCAGATCGGAAGTTACAATTATACTGTTATAGTTTTTCAGATTCGGAGTTAACAATCTGTTGGGTTTTAAAAGGTGTGAATGGAAAATGAAGAGTTGCGACTTTTATGAAGAGTTATGACTTTAATGAAAAGTTGCGACTTTTATGAAGAGTTATGACTTTTATGAAAAGTTGTGACTTTTATGAAAGGTTGTGACCTTTCCGAAGGATTGTAGCTTTTCATAGGGTTGTGACCTTTTTGATAAGGCACAATAAATATATGTTCACACTACCCTTTGTTGTCTATAAATAGAGGATTTCCTCTTGTTTTTTAACAATGAAATAGTGAATTTCTAGACTTCTTCTTCTACTACTAAATCTAGTATTCTAAGTGTACTTTACTGCCGTTGAGTGGTTCGCTGACACCGTGGTTATTGTACCAATACACTGGTGAGTAAGATTGTTCTGCCCTATGAGGATATATTCCATTAACCTTGGGTACTTGAGGGGAATAATTTCCTTAAGGAAACACTGTGCATTCAGTGGGCTCGATTTTCTTTTTTGAGAAAAATATTTTGTATATTGGTTCTAATTTGTTTCTAGTTCTATTTTCTCTACTGGTTTTAATTTTCTAGTTTTGAAAATACTCTTTAAATTTTGTTTTTTCTTACTAAGTTCTTCAAAGTTTTTGTTCTAAGTATCTTAGCAATACAGGATGAACAACAATCTTAAGGAAATTATTATTATACTGTTGGTATTTCTTGTATTCTACTGATTGGAGGGAAACATATCATGGAAGTAGAAGATTAATGGACTACTTTTCTAGAATTCGATGCCTTTTTTTAGCAAGGTTAAAATGAGAATGTACCAGAAGAATTGGTGGTATTTCGGTTAAAGATTACACCAGGTAACCTTCTTATTATTTATCTAAGAAGGAAAATAGTTTCTAAAAGTTAACTCTTTTGATATCTATCATGTGTATCTTTGGAAAAAGATTTGCAAATCATATGATTTTTGAATGAATTTTCCTTGGCAAATAGTGTTGCCTTTAAAATTCTTTAGTTTGCAAAATGAGATAGTTTGATATTATGTCAAAATGTTTTGGTTGGAAGGCTATTTGAAAAGAAAAGCATATCTATGTGATAATTTAAGAATATGTTTATTCTGTGTGGAGACTAAAAAAAAAAAAAAAAAACTTTTGTAGTTTTGTACTCCGTGTGAAATTTGATTGTGTCTGATTAATGTAGACTAAAAACTTTTGTAGTTTCTTCTCTGGATAAATTAGACTGTGCATTTGGTTGGAAAATTTCACCTAATATGTCAGTGTTGTACTTTTGATCTTCTACTCCATTTGAATTTGAAACTGATTTGATGTCATAAAAACTTCATTCACATTCAAAGTTCATTCGGTTGACGATTTGAAGAATATAAAACTTCATTGTTAATAGAAACAAATTGTACAAAAGTTTTGTCGTTATTGTTAGTATTCTAAATACTAAGTGGTATGTCTAATTGTGATAGCAAAAAAGACCAGTGACTTAAAGTTTGTGATTTTGTGCCTGCAATAGATGCCTCTATGGAATTAACTTTGATATTGTGTAAAGATTGTCAAAGGGAATTGAAGCACTATAATTCTTTTGTAGAATAATATTTCCAAAAAAGATTTCATGCTGCCAATGACATTTTGATAGTAAGGAAAAAATATGTGGAAAAATTATTTTCAAATACTTGAAAAATGTTTTGAGATCATATTTAAAATGTGGGGGTTCTTTGCTTATGATAAAAATAAAATTAGACTCAATGTTTAATTTAAATTTGGAGCACAAGATATGAAATTCAATGATACTTTTGTATTATGTTAGACCCACAAAAATTTTGGAGTATATTTGATATTGTGGTTGTTGAGTTTCTCTTTTACTAGTATAAGGTATGACTAGTATGAAACTATCAAATTATATATATACTTGTTCAAAATAATTGTGTTTTTTTATTGAAAGAGTGTCACTTAAAATGTTGTAATTTTTCATGTAAAGATTTGTCTATTAAAATACAACTATTTGTATAGACATGAATATTGGTGAATAGTCATTTGTCATGTGTTGTAAAATAAGCATTTGGTTCATATGTTCTTGTTGGACCCGATGAGACTATGTTCATGGGTAAATTCTATAACAACCAAATTGAAGGTTATGGAAAGGTCCTTCTGAAAAGGACATCTAGCAAGGTGCTGACTCTAAACAATGTTTGTATATGACAAAATTGTAATAAGTAAGAACTAAATATTTGTGAGAAAAAGTTACTTTACGGAGGGTCTCTTCAAACTCAATATTTCTGGTTGATTTAGAAGTTTTGTCTAACTTTGAGTGCAATAAATAAAAATGTCAAGTTTGTGTTGAATCTAAGTATGCTAAGCATTCTTATAAATCTGTTGAAAGGAATTCTAATCCCTTAGAGTTGATTTACACTCACATTTGTGATATGAAGTCAACACCATTTCGTGGTGGGAAAAAGTATCTCATAACTTTTATTGACAATTGAATTAGATACGGTTATGTCTATTTGCTGAATGATAATGATGAAGCAATAGAAATGTCTAGACAATATAAACTTGAAGTTGAAAATCAGTTAGAAAAAGATAAGAAGTGATAGGGATGGAGAGTAGTGTTTACATCCCTACTTTTTCAAATAAGGAGAAACGTCGTGGTAACTCAAAGAAATAAACAATTTTAAAAAGAATTTAAAAGAATAAAATAATTTTAAAGGAGTCGCCACCTAATTTTAGGAAAACTAGGAAACCAATTAATTAACTAAAATAGTCTACGAAACCAATAGATTCTAGGTAGGGGGTTCCAGTCATTTCGAAGGGAAGGGGTTAGACATCCTTCAAAATCCACAATTGTGGGTCCCGGCTGAATTCATTTTTTCAAATTGAGGAGATAAATCATAATGTACAAATGCAATGAATATGAAATATACACAAATAATAAAGTAAAGCAATAATATAAGAAACGGCATAAGTTTGTCTAACGTCAATAATATACACAATAATAAATATAAAATATCATTTGAACTCCATTGGAATAACTTCAATGGGAAGCCACTCCGGGTGTACCTGTAAAGACACTTACTAAAAGTGTTAGTAACAAATAAATATGAATAAAAATAAATGAATCAAATAATAATTTTAAAATAAAAACCCGTCTTATTAACATGGAAGGCCTTGGAAATCGACGGTAATTTCTTCATCGGCCTTTTTAACAAACAAAATGTATAAACTTAAACTAAATTTCCGTCTTTTAATATTTTTGGGGGCCTCCAAAATCGACGGAGAGATTTTTTCATTGGCCAATTTTAACTTATAAATAATCTATCACAACCATCAATGAGAAACTCAACAAAATTATGTAAAAATAAACAAATAAATAAATGTCATTTATCAAATAAAATTAAATACCAAAACAAATAGCAATTGAATCAGTAGCCATACATCCCCAATCCTAGACAATAACAAAATAATATAATCAAAAGTATATGTGTCCAACAAATTAAAAAAAAATAAAACTAACAATACAAAAGTAATGAACACAAAGTAACCAAACTTAACTATAACAATCATTAAAAATAATCCAAAATAGAATAATAAAGTAGCAATAAGCAGAACAGTGAACCCATCAATCAGTCAAAACAAAGATAGAAATAATAAAAATAGAAAATCGGCCACAATCGTATGAACAAAATTAAATCAAATTTATAAGAATTTTAAATACCAAAAGTAGTTGTCTTAAGTTTCAAACCTCTGTTGTATATGAAGTTCGGAGGCAGCGATGATTTGGGTTTTTTCTTCTTGTTGGCGTTTGGAGCTTAGAGCTTGTTTGTTCATGTGTCACCGGAGGTCCAAGCTCGTGTGGGGTTGTTTCTTTTTGTTTGCTGATTAATTTTCTCCGACTTTGGAGTTCTCCTGCATCGTAGGTCTGGTGGTCCGCCTGAGTTCACCGACTTTGAGCCAAACACCTGTAAAACAAAAGAAAAATGTAAAAGGGGACAGGGAAGGGGACTGGCGGGTTGAGGTTGTTTGGAATCTGGTGGTGTTGCTCGGAAAAGGGGGTTTTGGGTTGAGGTTTGGCTTTTGATTTCTGGTCGAAAAAAATGGAGAGAAGGGCAGCTGGGTTTTGGATGGTTGTTTCCGGTGGATTTTTCACCGGAAAAGGGAGGAAACAGAGGGGGTTTGGGGGTCGGACAGTGTTGGGTTCAAGAGGAGGATGAAAACAGTGGAGAGGCCACCGGAAAAGGAAGAAAAAAAATGAGGGTCGGGGTTTTTGGTGGTAGATTCGCCGGATTCCGGTGAACTTGTCACCGGAAAATTATGAACACTAAAAGAAATTCCTAAAAACTAAAAAATCTGATAATTACCCCTAAATTTTATCCACCACCCCTAACTTAATGAACAAGCTATTGCTTAAATAGAAAATTGAAAACCACCGATAGTACAATACAATTATCTTAAAACCGTAGGCCAAAACCACCTATTAATAAAATATTTGTGTATGAAATCTTATCTAGTTAATAAAATATATGTGTATGCAAATCTTATCCATATTTGAATGAATTTCTAAACTGCGCAAAATATCAAAATGAAAAGTAACAAATAAAAATGAATATTAACAAATGTCACGAATAAAATCAATGGCATGTCAAAAAAAATACAATTCAACAGAAAATTGTAATTTAATAAAACTGACACAATATTCACAACATATTCAAGTTATTGTGATAAAAAATAATATAATCAAAATTAACTAAAATTCAAAATAAACTAATAAAAATCTTAATATTTTGAAAAATAAGAATAACTATTGATAGATTTATTTAAAATTATAAAAATATATTTTGAACAATTTAATAAATAAAACATAAAAGTTATGAATTTTGAAAAATGTTAAGCCAAAATTGGGTGTCAACAAGTAGAAATCTCCTTCTACAGAAATATGTTTGGAAAGTGAAATTATCTATCAAACTATTTCCCTACTCACCTCAATCTAATGGAATTGCAGAATGAAAAGAAAAATCAAACTTTGAAGGAAACTATGGATGCATTACTTATAAGTTCAGGTTTACCACAAAACTTGTGTGGAGAAGCTATCCTTACAGCCAAAAGGCACAACAAAAGTTTTGTTTGTTCAGAAATAAAGCAACAAAAAGTTTTATTTGTTCAGGACACCATCTATTCCATATGAGAAATGGAAAGGAAGGAAATCCAACTTGAAATATTTCAAAAGTGTGGGGGTATCTAGCATAAGTCCAAGTTCCTATCCCTAAAAGGATCAAAATAGGACCTAAGACTGTAGACTGTAAAATTAGACTTAAGTAGTCTAGTGAAGGGTCTAAAAGACCTTGGAAAGAATAAAATGAGAATGTACTTAATAAAGAGATTCAGAGGCGTAGTAAATGTCAAAGGACATCTAATTTCTTCGGATCTAATTTTGTAACATTTCCTATGTCTTCTGTAGACTCATCCTTTTGGGAAAAGGGTGTCAATAATGAGATTGATTCAATCTTGAGCAATCATATTGGAAGTTGATTGATCTTCCTCCATTAAATAAACATATGGGTTCAAAGTGAATCTTCAGAAGGAAAATGAAAGTCGATGGAACTATTGACAAATATAAGGTTAGACTTGTAGTCAAAGGATACAGACAAAAGGAAGGTCTCAATTACTTTGATACATACTCTCCAGTAACAAGGATAACATCTATTAGGGTGTGAATAGCACTAGCGGTCGTGCATGATCTTGAAATCCATCAAATGGATGTTAAGACAACCTTCTTAAATGGAGAGTTGGAGAAAGAAATTTACATTGAACAATCCGAGGGTTTTGTGGTTCCTGGTAAAGGAAAGAAAGTGTGCGAACTTGTTAAGTCATTTTATGGACTAAAACAAGCACCCAAACAATGAGATGTGAAATTTGACAAAATTATGTTGGCAAATAGATTTAAGAATGATGGAAGTGATAAATGTGTTTACATTAAAGACACTCCAAATCACAAGGTCATTGTTTGCTTGTATGATGATGACATGTTTATTATCAGTAGAGACACTTATGACATAATGCTACTAAACATATGCTAGAAAGCAACTTTAATATGAAAGTTCTTGGGGTTGCTAATGTGATCTTAGATATTAGAATCCTTAGAACTCCGCAATGTTTAGCTTTGTCAAAGTCTCATTACATTGAAAAGGCACTTGAAAAGTTTAAATATTTGAATTTCAATATTGTCAAGACATCAGTAAATGTGAGCTTTGTACTTCGAAAGAATGAAGGTTAAAGTGACACACAATTGGATTATGATAGAGTATTGGGATGTATGATGTATATCAGAAGGTGTACGCGATCAGATATAGCATGTGCTATTAGTAAACTGAGTCGGTTCACGAGTAATCTCAATCAAACTCATTGGATGGCAATGAATAGAGTTTTGGGGGTATTTGAAACATACTTAAAACTATGCCTTGCATTATAACAAATATACAGCAGTATTGAAAGGATATAGTGATGCAAATTGGATCACTGGGTCAAATGAAGTAAAATCCACGAGTTGATATGTATTTACTCTTGGTGGAGGAGCAGTCTCTTAAAAATATTCCAAGCGGACATATATCGCTCGCTCTACAATAATCTTTGAGCTTGTCGCTCTAAATAAAGCCGATGAATAAGTTGAATGGCTCCGGAATTTCTTGAAAGATATTCTTTTTTGGCTCAAACCTTTGGCATCAATATGCATACACTTTGATAGTCAAGATGCAATAGGCAGGGCATAGAGAACGATGTATAACGGAAAATTTCGTTATATACGATGGAGACATAATACCATTAGAAACTGCTCTCTAGTGGAATTATTATAATTGACTATGTAAAGTCAAGAGATAATGTATCAGATCCACTAACAAAAGGCCTAGTTAGTGAGGCAGTTGAAAGATCATCTAAGGGAATGGGTTTACGGCTTAGGACAAGTCATCATGGCGGTAACTCTACCTAGCGGACTGGAGATCCCAAGAGCTAGGTTCAAGGAGAAAACAAAGTTGTGACTGACGGTTCGGCATTGTCAATCAACTCAATCCATTCTCATGATGAAGACAATGTTCAGGAACAAGGTTAAAACACTAAGGCTTGTTAACGAGTTAATAAAGCTTAAAGTTTTTAATGATTTGCTAAGTTTGGCAGATTTGACCAAATATTGTATCTACGCGATAACACGAGTTAGAAATCACCTATATGAGTGTGAAGTGTAAGCCGCTTCAAAGAGAATCATTGTAAAAAGACTATTTTCTATACACTCATGAAAACAGGAGGGGTTCATGGCTGAAACGAACACAACCGTAAGAACCATAAACGGTAAAGGGTTGATTGTGTGACATATGGTTGTCTAGGTATACACCAAAGCTCGACGGTTTCAAAGATATCGCATCTATCTATTGACCGAGTATATCCGACATATGTTCAGTACAGAAAGTTCATGGGGAAACCTACTTATCCAGATGCAATTAATTCTTGCTTGTAAAGTATACACACTTGTCCGTTTCTTTGTCTTATAGTCATTCCCCATTCATGCGGGGGATTGTTGGGTTTTAAAAGGTGTGAATGGAAAATGAAGAGTTGCGACTTTTATGAAGAGTTGTGACTTTAATGAAAAGTTGCGACTTTTATGAAGAGTTGTGACTTTTATGAAAAGCTGTGATTTTTATGAAAGGTTGTGACCTTTCCGAAGGGCTGTAGCTTTTCATAGGATTGTGACCTTTTTGATACGGCACAATAAATATATGTTCACACTACCCTTTGTTGTCTATAAATAAATGATTTCCTCTTATTTTTTAACAATGAAATAGTGAATTTCTAGACTTCTTCTTCTACTACTAAATCTAGTATTCTAAGTGTATTTTACTGCCGTTGAGTGGTTTGCTGACACCGTGGTTATGGGTACCAATACACCGGTAAGTAAGATCGTTCTACCCTGGGAAGACATATTCCATTAACCTCAGGTACTTGAGGGGAATAATTTCCTTAAGGGGACACTGTGAATTCACTGGGCTCGATTTTCTTCTTTGAGAAACATATTTTGTATATTGGTTCTAATCTATTTCTTGTTCTATTTTCTCTACTGGTTTTAATTTTCTAGTTTTGAAAATACTCTTTAAATTTTGTTGTTTCTTACTAAGTTCTTCAAAGTTTTTGTTCTAAGTATCTTAGTAATACAGGATGAACGACACAATCTGCTTTGTAAATTTTTTATTTTGTATTCAGTTTGACTATAGCCTTTAATCTTATAAATTTAACATAATGAACGTTAATATTTCAATAAAAGTAGCTTGTACTCATATGAATTTTACCATCTTTTCAAAGATTTCTATTAACGTTTTTAAAGTTTAGCTTATCACATGGATAAGTGAAAATATATTTGATCTCTTTTTCAATAACTGTATAATTGTTAAAAAAAACCGAAAAACCAAAAAAAAATGAAAGAACCGAAACCGAAAAATCCGACTTTATGTGGTTTGATTTGGCTTTTAGATTTAATAAACCGACATAATTGACTTAAGTTTTTCTTAATGAAAAACCAAACTAAACCAAACCAAACCGACCTATGTACAAAATGGAATCTAATATGTGTTTGAAATTATATTATCATACATTTTTAAAAATTGAATTAATTAAAAAAATAGCCAAAAGCTAAAATAGGGGGAAATCAACTTAATTGCTTTGGTGTATTCCAACATTTAAAAAATTATTTAATTAATTTAATTTCTTATATAGAAAAGTGGATTTAACTAAACCATGAACACCTCTAATTGTGACAAAAATAACTTCTTTCTCATGAAGGCTTGAATGGTGAGCGGAACTTATGTTATATCTATTGTTGTTTAACAAAGAATAGCTCCATGTATCTGTTAGAGAATCAAATTAAAGTTAACTAGTTTTCGGCGGATAAAGACCAAAGATCTTGAGCAACCTATCCACAGAAAAACTCAAAAGATAAAGAAGTATCATTAATCACTTCATGCTCGTTCCAACCTAGAAGTACCACTTGTACTAAGAAGAATCCCCTTCGTTACATGATTCTTTCTTCATACATATAGATATAGGATCTATAGGATATTTTATATTTTTGTAGTTTCAAATATATATAATAAAGCTGCTCTTGGAATCTTAGTTTTATTTCAAGAAAACGATTAATATACAAGAATATATCGAAATAACTACAAAAAGAAATGATACATGTTATCCCGAATCATTCACACAAAGGTTACATACAAAATACAAACACACGAATATTGGAAGTTGGGAACAAAGGGAAAAGACAGCTCTTAACTATTCACAGCTGCACAATGCTTCCTAATCTCACCAGCAGAGCCGGTCTTGACATCAATCTTTCCCATTTTCTCCATGGCTACACCAAATTCGGCGTAGAATTGTTTGAGTGATCCTTGTACTAGTTGGTTGATGAATGACTTTGTTTTTGCACTTGTTGTCAAGGCTGCATCAGATTGGAATAGCCCTTTTCTTTTGAGCACAAGCTGGAAGTAGCTAAGATCAAATTTACTGGAACTACCAAGATCCATTTCAACAATTGTGGTATTGTCATTGATTGATTTGCATTTCTTCATCTTGAGATTAGATGCATATTCGCTGTCTAGAGAAGGATCTTGTTTGCCCCAAACTCCAGTAAAATTGTATAAACGTGATGAAAATGAGGGACAGTGAGAGACTCCAATGGTATGTGCACCTGGTAGAAAATTGTTCTTAGCAGTAATATAGCATAAGCAGAAATGAGCAGGGATGTACTAATTTAAACTTACCAGACAATAGGACCAAGTCTTTTAGGTCAAGACCCTTGCTGGCAAAAGAAGTCTGAAGACTGGAAAAGTTACTTGTTGGAGGAGGGATGTTTGCCAAGGCTTCCGAGGCGTTTGATATTCTTCCATCTCTTCTACCAGTTGGAACATTCCAGTAAGGGCCTCCCTGAATAAAAAGGAAGACAAGATTAAGAACATATTCCATTCAATTAATCTCTTTCATGGGTACAATAAGTAGCTATCTCGGTTTTCTATTAACGGCCTCAATATAAAATACAGTCTATAAGCAAATACAGTCTGCAATTTGGTTCAGAGTTTTGTACTTACTGTGACCACAACAGAGTCTCTAGCAACCAAGGCAACAATATCCGCACATGACACAACTCCAGGGCATTCAGCTTCCACTGCTTTCTTCACACCATCGATAAATGAGAAGCCTCTCAGTGTTTGATTAGGAACAGCCACTTTTTCAGTCTGGTTTTTCGTGCTCGAAGTGAAATTCAGGAGTACAGAACCATCACAACCCTGTAAGAACCCAATCAAGTAAATCAGGAAACTACATTATCACTTCAAGAAATGCACTCTTCATATGAAATGAGGTATAAACTTACCCTGACAAAGCAATCGTGGAAATGCAGCCTGAGCAAGGCAGCTGCAAGAGACGGAGCATTTGGGATTTGCTTTTGCACATAATCTTGAATTATCTTCTCTGCTTGCGGACAGCTCTTTGCATAGAAGCTGAGCTGCAACTGACCATGGCTAGAACCCGCTATTCCTAGTAGAATACACAACACTAGAAAATTACCCAAATCGCCAAATTTAGCCATTTATATTACTTACTTCTTTTTGCAACTGTAGAAAGAGCTGTTTTTCTTTGTTCGAGTTGCTACACATATCAACTCCAAACGGATCAACAAGAATTTATAGGCACATTGCTTTAGCTAACTTGCATTAGTTTAAGAAAACAGATTTGTTAGAGTCTGTCTCTTTCATTCAATGAGGTTAATATGTCATGATCATACTGACTGATCCCTCAGCATGTTAGACACTTTAAACTAATCTTCTTTTTAAAAAAACACTAATTTGATAATATCATTATTGTTACCTGCTCCTGGAGATTATAGCAACCTTCATAATGGTGCGACTACAACGAAAACAACTTTTTAGCGGTAATAAATATAGACATTAACAAAGAGTGCTAAAATCTTTACCAGCATTAGTTAATTGTCATTGGATCCAATGTCGCTATAGGCTCTACGGACATTTACAAAGAGTGCTAATTGCCGCTTATACCTGGGAGTCATGGGTAAATTTCACATATGGTCACGTAACTATCTTCTTCTTTTTAATAAAAGTCACTTAACTATCATTTCTAACACAAAATCACACAACCTGAATTCTATCATTTCAGGTGGATAACTCATTTTTTACTCTTTTTTCTTCAAGTCCAAACAGAGTAAAATTAAGCTTTTTTTGTACATTATTGTTAAATTGAGGTAGAGGCCATTTGCTTATTGTTTTTGTTCTATGTATTAAGAGATAGTATAAGGTATTTGATAGTAGTAGTTCAATGTGCGGATCAAAATATGTAGTATTAGTTCAAAGTCTAGAAAAAGTTGGAATATTTTTTAAAAAAAAGTTGGCATATTTTTTTTTAAAAAGTTGGAACATGAATGTATTAAAATGTAACAACCTCACCAGAAACCACCAACCTCAGATTAATTGTATTTGCTTAGGTATTCTTTTCCGTTTTTATGCCTGAAGATATCTACATTGCGGAGAAAATCTTGTTAAGAACACCACCTCCAAATAGGCCCTTTAATTACCATCTGTATTAAGTCAGAGCTCCAATGCGGGCTCCAAACACAGAATGAAAAACCTAAAAAAAAGAAGGAGATATCTACACTGCAGTTGTGACAATATGATATTAATTGTTTCTTTGTATCTGTTTGAAACCAAATTAAAGACCACTAGTTTTCGATTCCAGGTCAAGGCGCAACATAACTAAAAGAGTCATTCCATTAGGGCAAGAAGAAATGTGCGAGCATGGGAGGTCTAGTGTCTAACAATGGATCACCATGATCGAGTCACTTACTATAATTCGGGATTTTAACATTTTTAGCTAGCAGACTAATTAAAAAATTCTGTTCTCCTAGCCGTATTATTAGGGGTGTAAAAAATCGAACCGACCGATAAATCGAATCGAAAAAAATGTTATTGGTTTATTATTATTGGGTTATTGGGTTATTGGTTGTTTAATGGTTTTATAAAAAAAATTATTGGGTTATCGGTTTGATATTGGTTTTTCAATATTGGGTTATTGGGTTAACCGATAACCCATTAAGAATATAGTAATTTACTATTTTAATTTTTATTCATACATAAATATCAAACAAAAAATATTGTGGAGAGTGGATGATAAACTGCCGATTTACTCTTTATGGAGATGTGACATCCAGATCAAAGTTGGGTCACAACGGGACTTCTTGGTTTTAATTAGTTTTAGTTTATAATTGACTAATAATAGCTTTTGCACGATTGTAAATGCCTGCAATTCGATTAACATCAGAAATTCATATTGTGTTTTGGCTTTTATAGTTGCAACAGTCTGATTTGCTTGTTTCGACGTATGCTTGTATTATATCAAATTGTTGAAGAAGTCGTATATTTGTTTTGAAAGCATTTTCTTATTGGTTAAACCGAAAACCGAACCGTTAACGACCAAAAATCGATAAACTGAAAACCGATAACAAGTATCTTATTGGTTTAGTTATCGGTTTAGCATATTTAAAAACCGAAAACCGATAAACCGAACCAATAATACTTAAAATCTAACCGAACCGACCAATACACACCCCTACGTATTATACATAGCGGTCCCCGATTTGTTGGTGTATTCTTAGCGTAGATATACACTACTTCGGAGTTCAGTACAATTGACATTAAAAAGCTACAGAATTAAACGGAAGAAACAAATAAAAACATGAAATTAAATGATAAGAACAAAAACATATACCAAATTCAAGAGAAAATAAATTACAGAAAAGTTAACTGGACAAAGTTAATGATTTATTTAATTCTAACTAAAAATAAAATCGATAATAGATTGATTGATTAACAAAAAAACAATATATAATAAGAAGTGAATTAGTAGTTCAATTTAGAAATTTTAATCGAATGTTTTTGAATTGCATGAAAAAACATTTATAAAGTAAATAGTACTAAATATAATCAAACAATTGATACTAGACACTTTGAATAAGGATAACGAAATTGATCAACAAGGTGAAGTTACTATAAAGTGGGCTTGAGTTACAAAGTTATTCAAATTTTATTTACACCAAACAAAAGAGCATAATTTGATCGAAATATTATGAAAAATATTATTTTTAAAAAGTAAGTTCTTTATAAATGAAAAAATATATTTTTCTTAATGAAGTAGTAAAAATAAGTTGAATAAATGACATGTTAAGTTTATAGTCTTCTCGTCATTCATGACACATCCAATCCCAACCTCTTGAAAAACTATAACTTTGTTTGGA
Source organism: Solanum appendiculatum (assembly GCA_018342035.1). Taxonomy (NCBI): domain Eukaryota; kingdom Viridiplantae; phylum Streptophyta; class Magnoliopsida; order Solanales; family Solanaceae; genus Solanum; species Solanum appendiculatum. The sequence goes on from JAGDQO010000583.1 coordinate 696,670, forward strand.
TGGTTGTTACATATTGTTTCATAATGCATGTATCGTATTGTATTGTAACCAGTGGCGTAGCTACATAGGTGTCAGGGTGTCGGAAAAAAATACCGTATATACAAGTAAAATAATGAACGAAATGATTAAATAACATATTTTGGACACCTTTTAACACAACAAGTTGTTATAGCCTAGTGATTTTAAACCCTTGGAATGAGGTGTTTTTTTCACTTTCTATTTCTGGACACCATACAATACAATGGTAACAACTACTCCCTTCGTTCATTTTTATTTGTCAGTGAAATTCGACATATGTTTTTTTTCACTTTCTATTTCTGGACACCCTTTGTGAAATTTCTGGCGAGCCACTGATTGTAACAATACAATACAATGGTAACAACAGCTTCTCCCTCCGTTCATTTTTATTTGTCAGAGTTTGATTTGCCACACTCATTAAGAAAATAATTATTGATATATGTATTTTATCAAACTATCCCCTATTAAATGATGTCTTGAAAAATAAACATTTAAGTGACACTGACAAGTAAAAATGAACCAAGAGATTATCAAACAAGGTGTAAGGTGACCCGCGGGTGACTCTATACTCGTCTGCTTGGATAAGATAAACAGACAATTCCGATAAACCCTCACACCATTTTTTCAACACTTTACTCTGCTTTTCAAGGGTTTTAGAACCAATCTTCCAATCTCTGCTTCATCTTGCTTCCAGAAATCTAAAACGAAAAGGGGTAAGAATACATTTCTATTAAACCTCTTTTAAATGGCAGATGCACCCATTTCATGAATTGATTCTTGATTCTTATGTTTCTATTGAGTGAATGGATGTTATTTTGATTGCCAAGTTTTCTCCTTTTTCGTTTTTGTTTTCATAGCTTGGATAGATGACAACCCTTTTCTTGCTTCTTTTCTGCTTGAGCGGAATTTCTTTTGTAGAACAAATAGTAAATCTTTCACTTCAGTTTGTTAGAAGGTGCTTGACTTTGACTACAGAGATTAGATGTTAATTTGATTTTGTGATATATTTTTGCGGTAATGGAGGATCAAAAGTTAATTTGATAGAGTTCTCACCTGAAAAATTGAAGTATTTGAAATGTGATAAATGAGAAGTATAACAAGAATTGGTATTTTCCAAAATGAAAAATGACGCACTTAAAACAGCATCCCTACCTCCACGAGGTAGTGATAAGGTTTGCGTGCACTCTACCCTCCCCAGACCCCACTTAGTGGGATTTCATTGGGTATGTTGTTGTTGTTGTTGTTGGTATCTTCCAAAATGAAAAGACTGTAGGAGTATAGAGGGCGTGAAAATGTTGTTGGAAGCGATTGTGAAATTTGGTAAATATTTCATGTTTGCAGTTTGCCAGAGCTGCTGCTGGAAACCTGAAACTCTACATTTTCTTTGATGTGGGCACTTCCCAATAGGTCAGTTTGATACCGTCTGGATGCTACCCAGCAAAATTTGTCTTGAATGGTCTATAACTTAAATTTTTTCATCTTCTTTTGGAAATGAAGAGACCAGCTAATTTCTTCAGGAAAAAAAAGTTGTTTCTTTTGGTTAAACCAGGTCAAGGCAACTTACTACTATGAATTCAATGACGGTTGGACAAAAGCAGTTAGTGTGTGTGTTTATATAGCACTTAACTAAACAGATTTGAGATGGCTGCAGAACTTGCTATAAATGTTCCAGATATGTGGTATTTGTTAGTTGGTAATACCTTAAACCCAAATGAGAAAACTTTAAAGAAGCGCAAATTAGGGCTGTGAGAGTATATTTGATTGAGATTCCTACTGGATGCATCATAAATGATATATCTTGCAAAATATGTGTGTGCTGTTGCGCGAGTAATTCTATATACCTGCTTTTCTCTCGGACATTGTTTTGGAGGATATTGACTTTCTTTAAACTAACGTTGTGTAGCTGAGGCTGGCTCATTTTTCTTGTGATAGCAATACATATATAGAGGGTGTCATATGGCGAGTCTCATAACTATGCCTGCTTTAAGCCACTTATCCACCAACACTAGCTGCCTAGAACGAAGAAATTTCTGTGCATCCTCCAGGAGATGTCGAGGAGTTAGGGCAATGATGACAGAGAAACCACTGGAGGAGCTGTATCATGTGAGAGTAGAGAGAAATGTGACAAAAGATCGACTAATAGAGCTTGGAGTTCAACGATGGTCAATGTGGAAAACCGGCAAATGCAAGTTACCTTGGGATTGGCATGTAGACCAATTGGTTTACATTGAAGAAGGTGAGGTAAGGGTGGTACCTGAAGGAAGCAAAAGATTTATGCAGTTTGTAGCAGGAGACCTTGTCCGGTATCCAAAATGGTTTGAAGCTGATCTCTACTTCAATGACTTCTATCAAGAGCGATATAGATTTCAAGCATATGGAGATGACTAGTGAACCAATTTCCTACAACTCAGCTCATAAAGTTACTTAATTCCCGGACTTCTAGTGCAGTTTTCACTTATTTAGCTATCTGTTTCATAAGCTTTTTCAGATTGCTGTTGTAATACAAATGGTAGAACATGGTCTTTCTAAATGGTACACTGGCCAGATAACATTCAATTCATTAGTGGTATGAATGATTATCTTTGCACTGGCCAATTCCGACATAGATCTTGACTACAACCTTCTGTCTTCTCCTCTCTGGATGATAAACGTCTTGGCCACCAGCTAGGATATCTTTCAGACATAAAAAGATACTGCAAGCATTTTCTTCATCATCATTGTTACATTGGGAGATTTGGTCAGAATGTATTGGTATCAGATTGTCAGTTAATATACCAACACTACTATCATTTATCAGTTACTTTGAGATTGTTTTTCATATAACTGCACTCTGCATAATGCATATGGATTTTTATCTTTAGCTATATTTTTTCTGCCTTGTGGACAGCAAGGATAAGCCACAAGAGGAGAAATTTTACGAGAAAAAATAGCCTGCTGAATCACCACCCTGATGCTGCTAAAATCCGAGTCCGGAGGCAAAAGGGCAAAAAAATTGAGCTAAAATTCCAGAAGGGCAACAAAAAATTAGTTTGAAACCAAAAGGGCAACATTTAAACGGAAGGAAAAACGGTGTTAAAATTAGGGTTGAAAGGCGCAGGGGTACAAATCCCTGTAAGGCGCAAGGGAACAGAGACTTACAAGTCTCAGCCGCCCCTGCGCCTTACAAGTCGCACCTTGCTGCCTATATTTTTTTTAAAAAAAATTATCCCTAAGCCTATTATTTATTGTTAGCTAATGCGAGGGAAAAATAGCACCTGAATGTCAGCTCTTTGTCCAATTTAGTAAACAAAGTTGCAATTATTTAATTAATTAACCACTTAATTAAAACACAATTTCTAAGTGGTATGTTTAATTAAATACACTAACTAATAACGTCATTTTTAATTTCATTTTATTTGGTCAATGCATTTTGTACTTTATTTTTAATTAATTTAGTTTAATTAAATACATTAATTAATAACGTTATTTTTAATTTCATTTTATTTGGTCAATGCATTTTTTACTTTATTTTTAATTAATTTAGTTTAATTAAATACACTAATTAATAATTGAGAGAAATGAAATTTCTTCTCATTGGTAAATCGGTCCTCCGTATTAGCCTCCATTTGCACCAATTTCTGCTTTCATATCTGTAACGAAAAAATACTTCTTCACCGCCTTATACAGTCAAATTTCGTTATAACAGTCATTCCTTAAATAATATTGTTTCTCTTCTTTTTAAACACATTATTTTCCTAATAAAAATATTGTTTCTTTTTCTTGTAAACACATTAGAATAATAGCGACGTTTTTGGACCAATGTATTAACGATAGGAGTATCTTTGGACTAAAGTATTAATGGAAAAGACTGGACCAAACTATTAACGAAGTGCATTTTTGTTCCATTTCACATCGTTTTTTCTGTTTTCTTTTTTTTACCTTGAAACATTTTTCAATAATTTAATTATATGATACAAAATATAAAAAACGTAACCCCATTATTATTCCTATACATAACTAAGCTAATCAAGCTACCAATATCTCACAGTAAAGAAAATGTAAGCATCTGGACATGAAAGGTTTATAACTTTATACCAACATTTTTGTATGATAATTATGATATTCAACCTGCTCAATATACGAGTTCGGAGCCTAAAAGGCAAAAAAAATTAAGCTAAAATTCCAAAAGGGCAGCAAAAAGTTAGTTTGAAACCTTCAATAATACTTCTTCTTTATATGAACGTAAGATTGACAATGTGAACGAGCTTATGTGACAAAGTGATAAGTTTACGTATTTTTCACCTTAGCAAATAAGCAAATTGATAAACAAAAAGTAATAAAGGAAACATTTACACATACACAAGGTAGATAGTAAAGATTAATTTTGAGAAGAAATTTCATTTCTCTCAATTATTAATTAGTGTATTTAATTAAACAAAATTAATTTAAAATAAAGTACAAAATGCATTGACCAAATAAAATAAAATTAAAAATAACGTTATTAATTAGAGTATTTAATTAAATTAAATTAATTTAAAATAAAGTACAAAATGCATTGACCAAATAAAATGAAATTAAAAATGACGTTATTAATTAGTGTATTTAATTAAACATACCACTTAGAAATTGTGTTTTAATTAAGTGGTTAATTAATTAAATAATTGCAACTTTGTTTATTAAATTACACAAATAGCTGACATTCAGGTGTTATTTTTCCCTCGCATTAGTTAACAATAAATAATAGGCATAGGGATAAAAAAAAAAAAAAATTAAAATATAGGCAGCAAGGCACGGCGCCCTATGCGACTTGTAAGTCTCTGTCCCCTTGCGTCTTACAGGGGATTTGTACCCCTGCGCCTTTCAACTCTAATTTTAACACCGTTTCTCCTTCCTGACAGGGGATTTATATCCCTGCGCCTTTCAACTCTAATTTTAACACCGTTTCTCCTTCCGTTTAAATGTTGCCCTTTGATTTCAAACAAATTTTTATTGCCCTTTTAGAATTTTAGCTCAATTTTTTTGCCTTTTCGGCTCCGGACTCCTGCATCAATTGTCTTTTCATAATTTGTAAAATGTTGCATCAGTTGAATTTGCAAAACTTCTTTAAAAAGAGCCAAATTTAATGAACGGTCAGAAAAAAATTGTTATTCATGCAATCAGAACTCACATTCATGGTGGAATTTGGAACTCTACCACAGTGGCGTTACTTCGATGACATAGCCAAAGAGTGGCCAGTGGGCGACATTTCATCGAGCTAAACTAGCAGTGTGAGCCAGTTAGAGGTCCCAAATGTATAATCCACAAACATAAAATCATTATGTAAATACCAACCACCAAACTGATATTTCCATGAGAGATGGAGTAACTGATTACCTTCACAAGTTCCCGGAAGGCCGGAACAATCAGAGAAGAAACCATAGATGCTAATTGTTGAATTGCAAAAAGAGCATAAGAAAACCAAAATAGTATTTCATTTTTTTTTTGATAAATTTAACCAAATAAATATCTATCAGAAATCCCAAGAGCTTCTAGATCTGAGACCTTAAACATTTATAATACAAAAAAGCAATGAGCCGAGCACCTGCCCCCTTCTCACCGCCCAAAAAAAGCATAAATGGAGGAAAATATAGAGAAATTTGGTATCCACAGAAACCATTATCACCTTCACCATCTGGTTGCTATAAGCTTAACACACCATGGATATGGGCACCAAGTAACAAAATACAATTCTTAGGCCTACATCGATGGTTCAACTACCCAAATTTGTCGTTAATTGGCGCTGTTGGCAATGACAACAGAGGAAGCAAATCTTGAGACGAGCACAGCTTCATTACTCACAGAGTTGGACACTGCTGCATCTTCTAAGCGTTTCCAGGTCAATTCCCGCCTCTCCTGCGTCTCCTTGTTTTTTGTCTCATCTTCTTGGAATTTCTCTAAACACTCATCAAAAAGTGCTTGATCAGCATCAGAAAAGACCTTCCTTACGTTCAACGTCAGACTTTGAACAGCTTGGTTCCAATGACCACGGGTGTTTTTCTCCAAGAGTGGAAAAATTAAGGGTAAAATCACTTGTCGATTCTGAATTATTAGATTTCTTATGTGATCGTTATTCCACAGGAACAGAGCACGTTCAGCTACCTGCCAGTTTATGGAAAATGGAGACATTCAAGAGTAGAATAGACTTAATACAGATAATGATTCCAGAAATAACAAGTAGACAATACGTTTCCAACAGGAAAGATAGCTAAGGTGTATTATGAGGTTTCTTGCAAATAAGAAGTCAGTGTGTATTTGGACATTTCTCCAACATAAAATTAGGTTACTTTGCAGCAGTGAACTTCATAAATTATCATTCTGTTCACAAAGAATGCATGCTGCTTGATATTGTCCCTCCAGACTCCAGCGATTAACTTATGAGATAAAATCCATTAAGAATGAGACTTGGAATCATACTACGGGACAAATCAGGAAAATGGATAAATGGCATTGTTAAAAGAATTAGGACACCTAGTAGAACAATACAAATGGACCATGAGCAAAATATGAATGAGACATAGCGGCAAAAGCATTTGAAAAACAATTTATAAGATTCTTTAGATTGATCACTGGAAAAAGATAGGGAAGGCCACAATATCCAAGATAAGTTATTTACATCTTAATTCAAAGTGGTTTTTATACAAGGTATAATTTTATTGATGTAGTGGGGAAAATTCCAGGTAAATGAGGTTTTCTACAAAGAGCACCCAAATCTATACCAAGGGGAGCTCATAGATGCCCCAAAAAGTAAGTATAAGCGAAAGGCATATCAAAGAGCTCTTCTATTTCCTTATGTCCATATAACCCACATAAGGGCCAAAGAGGCAAGGGGGTTGCACCCCAAGCTCTGCATCTCAACTTTAAAGTGTTTCAAGGTGATGAATCCTCCATTATGACAATGATTTCCTGCTCACATTAAGTGATAGACGAGAAAATAGTTCTCATTGTCAAACAGTATAAATGAAAACACAGTGTGAAACTGGCATCGCGATACTGTGTTCAATTCCTCCCTTTTTTTTGAGATAAAGGTAACCGCTGTGTTCAATTCCTTTGTTTGGTATCCTACAAAAAGGGAATGGAAGTGGGGTCTAGGAAGGGTAGAGTGCACGCAAACCTTACCCTACCTCAAAGGTAAAGAGGTTGTTTCCGATAGACCCTTGGCACTTGTTCCAACCAGGTTTTAGAATCTTGTTTCCATTTTACTCACTCAAGCAATTCCACATACTGACTAGATTTGGCATTATTCATTTACTTCTTTTCTCTTTGGGATATCTTTTCAAGTTAACCAGAAGAACATAAAGGTATTCCCTTTTCCTCTATAGCTGGAATGGTGTTCCACTTAGACTAACACTCCATCAACCTTACATACTATAGAACATCAGAATGGAACTGAGGAAACTCAATCAAGGATTTATAACACATAAATCGCAAAGGAGATAGGACTCTGACTGCATGTTGTTGCTATAGAACTCATAAATCACAAAAAGAAATAGTTCTATGGGAATAAAGAAAACACCAAATACAACCTACTGTCCCTTTTCCCACATAGATTTGACTCATCCACCCATGGGCCATAGCAAGCAATACTTTTACATTTCTCTTACTAGTTTGTGTTTGAAGTTATCATGCAAGCATCTTCATCAGCTTCCTCTTCTATTTCCAAAAGGCTATACACCCTCTTTCTCATTTAATCTTACCTGCTTTCTTTCTTTCGTTCATTTTGAATTGGAAGTCTTACCTGCTTTCTATTTTACTCCGTCAAAATTAGCATTTCCTATCATGGCAATACTCTACACAAAGTGGTAGTAATAATAGTAGTAGTGCAACTATAGTACAGTTAGTAAATTGTTCTAGCTTCTGCCCAAAATCGCACAGCTTCTCGTCTCCAAGATCTGTGAAAAGTTGGTGAGCTGAACACTCCATGTGGCTTTAATCAAACTTCTTTGGTGATAACAAGGAAAAATACATACACGCTGAAACTCAAGAAAGGAACTTGTGTCTTAAGTTCTCAATACAGTAACCAGAGAATGACAAGGAAATTAAAACTTAAATTCTGGTACTCAAGAAAGGAACTTGTGTCATAAGTTCTCAATACAGTAACCAGAAAATGACAAGGAAATTAAAACTTAAATTCTGCTCCCAGTGAAGGGCCATAACCGAGAATCATCCTTGATCAATCTTTCCTGCCCACTGCTGGAAAACTAATGTTAAAGTAAAAATAAAAGCATGTAAATAGTGTCTATGGAAACCATCCATCAACATATAATCTAGGGTAATGGATATAGGCCTGATCCTTATCGGAAAAAGTAACTATAATTGAAGCCTTAGTATCACAAATAGCTCCTGAATAATCTTTGTGTGTGTGTGTGTCTATACCTCTGTGTGTGTGTGTGTATTCCTCTTGTGTGTGTGTGTGTGTCTGTGTCTCTGTCTCTATCTGTGTGTGTCTGTGTCTCTGTGTGTGTGTCTGTGTCTGTTGGTACATAAGAGATCCCTAAACTCTGACAACCTGCTGAGGCAAGCGGTGAGAGCTTGAAATGAGTCTGATCATTTCCTCTATACTAGGGCAATCTACAGATCTTTTAATATAAGCTCTTCAGTAAATAAAGCTTGATAGGTAGACTAATTATTCTCTGTTTCTAGCCACATATTTCTCCGTCAATTTGCTAATTTGGTTTGAGCTATAAACATATACCAGTATTCCATCTTTTTATGTTTCGCAGCAACCAGATATGTTCAGTACACCAAATGGAATACCCCATCATTTCTTCTGTATTATCTTTCAGAATTAAGCTACAGTGAAATTATACTTTCATCCATGCAGATACTGAAGATATGTATCGTTCATTGCATAGACCAATCTCAATATCCAGCAGCAAATTTGTCATTGGTTCAGCTTATTCTAATTTTTTAAAAAATGAATCAGTCATCATCCTATCCTCTAAATATTTACTGAACCCAAACTCCAATCAGAGAATTTGTAAAGCACGGGAAACCCAAAAGAGGTCCTTATCTAATGAAGCATCGAACTGGAAAGATAGTTTGAGCTTCAAATTGCCAAAAAGATGGAAGGTAGAAACAGGGAGCAACCAAATATAAACTAAGAAGTTCGAGCTAGCAATAGACGGGAATCAACAGAATCAGAATATGATACCTGAAAATGAGAGCTGTTGAGACAACGACCAATCTGAAGGAACAAAGGGACCATGCACCGTTGAAACTCTGCAGCTTGGGTAGCTTCCAAAACTTCCTCCAACTCACCAAGAAACATGACCTCCTTGCCACTATTGGTGACTGGCCAGTACTTCAGAAGTCCTCTGATCACGGTGTCTGCCAGCTTAAAGTCTTTCTCCACAAACTGTGTGATGCAATACATGAGTTGTTGGTGGTACATGGCTACGCATTTAGGTTTGTGAAGGGGAATCAATGCACGGACAAGAAAAAGCTTGTGCTCTTCCTTTAAAGGCAGAGCAAATCCATTGATTATACTGCCCAAGATCTCCAGCAATTCTGCAATTCCATTGTGCTTCTCAGTCTCAAAGATAAACCGGTAAAATATATTATTTATGGCTTTCCTGATAAATGGCCTATGAACCATGAACTTCCCATATACGCGATGAAGAATTGTTTTCAAGTACTCGCGCTCCCGTTGGTCCTCTGAATCAAACAGTTCAAGCAATCTCAAGACAAAAGAGTGGTCAATGTATCTTTTTGCAAGCTTAGCATCTGTCTCCGATGAAGCCACAAATCGCAAAAGGAGCTCATAAACAACCTGAAGGTGAGGCCACGAGGGTTCCATCGTGGGCTCATCCTCTTCTGGATCAAACATATCCAGTAGCCCGTTGTCATGATTAAACGAGGGTAATGTCCTAAACAAATTGGCAGCAACCATTTTCGTTAATTCTTGCATTGTGACTTCATTAAACTTGGAACTCACAGCTGAAATATAATCAACTAATTCAAGCAATGTCTGCCTCTTGACATCCTTCTCCTTCAGATTCTTCGTCGGGTCACCAAAATCAAACAGCACGCAACACATTTGTAGTTTCCTAATCAAAAGATTTTGCTTTTCTGAGCTTGGGGCATCTCGAACACTTGGTAGAACCTCATAGGATAACACAGAGTTCGTAACAGAGGGTCCCATCTGTCCATTAACCCGAATTGGTTTTTTCCCTTGATTCAGCTTCACGGGGACATGATCCCCATTACTAGTGAGCTCAGACATACCGGAACTTGTTGAATTTGATGTTTTCCCCACATTTCCCGAGCCCTTTGAGTTATTACTGCTATCAGTAACACCATAACTGTTGGAATTTGAGTTCACCGATGAGAATGGTGAAACTTCATTTTGACTCGAGTCGTTAGGAGATGATGATGATGATTTTGACGGCTTCCGAGGAAGCTTCCCCAAAAACTGCTTAATCATTTCCACAAACCCACCCACCCCAAGCAAAAACAAAACGCTAACCCACACTAGAACTAGAACTACACAAAATGTAGAGGATATACACTGCTAAAATTGCAACCCTTGGAGGGATACGAAAGTAATCCTATAAATTGAAACAAACCACAAGCTAAACAAGCCATACCTTGACGAATTAGCGAGAAATTCAAAGCAGTTATCGAAATGGCTCGAATTTCCAGTCCGGAATTTGACAATACATCCTCGCCGATATACTTACCGCCGGTAGGATTTACGATCGGCGAAATGAAGAAAAATAGAAATGGATTTTGCAAAGGAATTTGAATTTGGGAAACCCTAGAATTTTGAACTGGAGAGTGATGAGGGAAATTATGGAGATTTTTATTTGTTTATTTATTTTTAGAGAGGGAGATTTATGGCGATAAAAGCACTAGTGCACGAACACAACACTAGGGCCCACAACACGACTTGTAGGACCTGTCATCTCATAGTATTCCGACGTTATTTATGGATAATTCAAACTAAAAAGGTTTTCACATTAAGAAACTTTCTGAAATAGTGATAAAGAACACGCAATTAATATATGACTATAAGTATTAACACGTCAATTTCTATATATAAAGGCTATGTCATTGGGAAAAAGTAGGGCTCGTGTAAGTAGGAAACAAAAAATATCTATTCTAGTTAGGGCTGTTCAAAACCAAATCGAAACCGATAACCCGAATCGAAAAAAAGTTATTGGTTTATCAGTAATGGGTTATTGGTTTAGCGGTTTTGATAATGGTTTTAATTTTTTTTGTTATCGGGTTATCGGTTCTTAACGGTTTGAGGTTTTTTCTTAACGGATTAACCGATAACCCGATAGTAAATTAAATAATTATATTTTTATCATTTTGTATATAAAGTCCTTGACTTAGAGTTTAGTTTCCTACTTTTATTTTTGGCTGTCTCAAACTTTTGGGTATTCTACAATGTAAAAGTGTTTGCTTTTTAGCAAGATGTTATTTGTGAACTCATGTGCATGGTTCATTTGGTTTGTCACCTTGTTTCTACGTGATTTTTAATGACTTTTTTTTGTGTCAAATCTTAACGGTTAAACCGATAACTGAACCGATAACGATCAATAACCGATAAACCAATAACCGATAAGTCAATATCTTAATGGTTCTTTAACGGTTTAGCATCTCTACAAACCGATAACCAATAAGTCAAACCGATAAACTTCAAAACCGAACCGAACCAACCGATACGCAGCCCTAGGGAAAAGTCAAAAATGTCATATATCCTCAAATATTAGTTACATTTTAAGTAGTTATTTTCCTACTAAGCATTTGAGTCATTATCGATGAGTTTGACAAAAATTATATGGTCCTCACTCCATCTTAATTTGAATTATTTTTTAAATTACTAACGTTTTAACTATTATGACTTTTCAAACAAAATGAATTGGATTATCATAGATATGAAGTACATGACTATTAGCTCTCAAAGCCATCATCGCTCTAATTATTTTTCGAGTATTTGGAATCAAACTTTCATCAATATAAAAGTGTTTTGTGTTTATCACGCCTAGTTAATTTAAGTGTTGATTAAAGGTGTCAAATTGGTGATAAAATTTACGGATTAAATTAAGGTGAAGTGTATAAATATTTACTTTTGAGGTAGACATTAAATTTATTTTTGATGGTAAAAGAATTAAGTTTATTTGTGTCAAGCACAGCTTCAAATGTACACGATTGAAGTTGAAAATTCTTGTCTGACTTAAGACATTTTTATGTGAAGTATGTTAAATATCAGATATTTTTATTTAAAATTTGGTATGATTTGTCAAGACCAGCTTCAGACATATTTTACTAAAATTTAGGTCTTAGTAAGATGCATTTCAAATATTTTAAATTTAAATTATGAACTTGATACCTTAGAGATGTTTTTACTGAAGTTGCAGCCTTGATTAGACTTAAGATTTATAATGACTTGTTAAAGTAATTTCAAATCATACCAAAATTTAAATAGCTGGTGATTGTAATTATGTGTAGCGAACTATCAAAAAAGTAATTAAAAATTATATAGCCATATAAGGGTCAAATTTTATTTCACTTTTCATTCATCGCGCTAACACTTCTATTGTCAATCACCCTTTATTCTGTTATTCTGTCTTTGGTTTCAAATGCGACTATACATCTATATTAAAATATTCTTTTATAGTACATCTTCAATTCGTTTAGCATATTTTTATTAGTAATGATAGTAATAATATTGATGGAGTGATTAAAAAAAAAAGGGGGCAATTTACACCTATGCACAATTATGAATCACCCAGCATAAATCTATACATATACACAGAAAGATTTAAATCTTAGCCTAAAAATTTTAGAGTGTTACATAATCACTAAACAAAAATAAAGATTTTTCTTTCATTAATGCAAATAAAAATTCTTTAGATTTTTTTTAGTCAATTAGATAATAAATATAAAGATTTTTACATTATATGGTGGTTCAATAAAATTATAATATATATATATATATATTCTTTCATTTTGCATATTTAACTTATATGATGTGTATAATCATTATATAATTGAAATAAAATGTGTGTGCACCTATATTTATTATCTATTGAATAATTCGGATATTCATAGCTTATTTTATTTAGAGTTACATCAAATAAATGTGAAAATGACTTTCTTTAATGAAGATTTTAAAGAATCGATATATATGCATCAACCAAAGAATTATTTTGTTGGTAAGAATAAAGGTCACCTTGTATGCACATAGAATTTTTTTGTTTGCACGTAGAATTATTTTGTTGGTAAGAATAAAGGTCACCTTGTATGCACATTAAATCAATTTATTTATGGACTAAAAGAAGCTTCCTACTAATGGTATATTAAATTGCATAATGTTATTTTTTATTTGAATTTATGAAAAACATCATTGATCAGTGTATATTTTCCTCAAGATAAGTGAGAGCAAATGTATTTTTCTAGTCTTATTTATGAATAACATTTTATTTACTAATAATGAGTTGGGATGGTTGGACGAAATGAAATAGTTTCTTATTCAAATTTTTAAAATGAATAATATGATAAAGTAATTTATTTTTGCGATAGAAATGATATCCAAATTTTGATATTGAAAAGTTGGTAAAAGTGTTTTAAGATATTTATAAGAAATCAAAGATTTTAAATTTATATACAAATATTATGACTTATCGCAGATCATAACATTAGGTATTCTAATTCTAATTAGAGTGAATGCATGTAAGGACAATATTAAATTTATTAGCTCTTTGCAAATATTTTTCTTCTTATCGGAGGTTACGTATCTTTCATAAGACTTAAAAAGTAAATTATTATAGTAACATTCACATTAAAGGTTGAGTTAATAATTTATTATGCAAATATATCATAGGCGTTACCATTGAAATATTACATTTCGGGAGTTAAGATTGTTGATTTATATTTTAATGGCTATTGAAAATCTTTTATAATATCGACATATGAAACTCGTATGGACTATGGAGCTCACTACATCATCTGGTCTTGCTTTATTCTCTCTGAGGGGCCGTTTGGATACTGGTTAGAGTTATGCAGATATTAGTATGTAGGGTTTAGTTATGCAGGTATTAGTTATGTAGGGTTTAGTTATACATGTATTAGTTATGCAGGTTTAGTTATGTTGGGTTTAGTTATGTAGGTATTAGTTAGTTATGTAGAGATTATAATACATGAATTATCATCTATTGAATATTGAATTTGTTGTAATTAATATATATTATTAACAAATAAATAAGTAAACAAGTAGTATAAATTCTCCGTCTTATTGAATAAAAAGTAAAGAAAAAGAAATTCTCCCTCTATACTTAACTGGGACTTCTGTTTTTTCTTTTTGTTATTTTTTTTATGTTTATAGCTTATAAAAATAAAATACCATTAATATATTTCAAGTACATTATAATATCTTATTTTATTTAATGTAAATATTCTATCAATATATTGTATATATTGTTTATATATTTTTAATATACCAAATATATGAATTCGGTATAAATTCATGTCCTAAACAAAATAATAATACATGTTAATTAAATATGTGGAATATATTTAATAATATATAACTCTTACATATGATAAGCATATGCGACGTCAAAATATATACAATCTAATTTATAATATTAATAAAATATTTATATTTGGAATCCAAATGAAAAAAGGGAGGTTGTTCGTGTATAAAAAAAAGTTAGGAAAACAGTATAGTTAGGTAAAGTTCCCAATAAATAATAATTTAAAAATAAATCAATAAGGGTAAATGTGTAATTTACTATTTTAATACATGTATAATTAATATCCGCATAACTTTATTTCACCTTCTACCCTGCATAACCTATACATAGATTCTTTCATAAGTTATGTTGGTATTAATTATGTAGGATTACAAAAAACATAACCAAACATCATATAAAATTAATAAATGAATAACTTTTATACAACATTTAGAACCCTACCAATCAAACATAGTATAAGTTATGTGGACTTTTCAACCTAACAAAAAACTTTTATCAAACATAGTAAAACTAATACAACTTTTTATACATGAATAAAATGTACTCTTATATAGTAACCAAACGGCCTTTAAATAACTTATATTAAATTCATTCATAAAGTTTCCAAACGTTTTCTTAGAACGTATTATACATTTTAATGCATGAAAGAAAGTATTTTTTATGAGCATGACTCATAAATCATACATTAATATAGTATAGTGAAAGTGATTGTTACATAACTGCTCAATTGAGTGAATAAATTCTATGATCATATTACTATGATTGTCACTCATAAAAAAAATCTAATTATAATATATGAGTGAATTGGAAGAATATTAAAATTTTATCATTTTTATGAGACTTTAGTATGACCTACATAGTAGGTAATGAATTAATTAATTACTATGTCTCCTAATTAAATAAAAATTCATATAATACTATAGCAGGTGGTTCTCTACGTCACTTTAACAACTATCACTGAAGGTATATTCATGTTTAAAAATTTGCTATGTTAAGAGTACTCTACGTATGTATTGAATTTTAACATCGTCACTTTTACTGTGTAATTAAAATTTATGTTTTGAAATTCAACAATCCACCACTTAAAGTTACTCCAAATAAGTTTAAATTTAAAACTTGAGTTTTATACACAAACTTCAATCTTCAACTTGTTAAAATAAGTGAAAATTACAAGAACATACAATTTAAGACCTTGATTTACATAATATTATTCTAATTTTTTTATTTACAATAATAACATTTTAATTACAAATATGACAATTTATTAAAAAATAATAATCTACACGATTTAAGACCTATTTTAGTGGTTAGTGGGTTGATTTTATGGAACTCATATTTTGCCTTTTATTTTATTTACTTTTTAAAATCACAATCACAATTATATTTGGATACGTTCCTTTAATAAATATCTCACTTTCTCTCTCTTATTAACCTTTACACGAAAGTAATACCATTGTTGCACTCTTCTTTTCCTTGAAAATATCCATTAACAAATTGCTTCAATCTCTTTGTTTTTTTTTCAAAATCATCTGTTACAACACAAAAAATTATTCTTGCTTCTTAAAAAAATCAATTATGAGTACTCCTCGAAAAAGTCCTCGTTTGATGAAGTATAATACCAATGTCAACCGTCCGATTGTTTGTTCAACACCAAATTATGAGTTGAATGTTTTCACCCCTTTCTCCCAAAAGTAAATATGAAAGAGGTAATCCATCTAGATTATGGTTGTTTTCTCCATACATAGTATGTGTTTGTATGTTTTTTATTCGTTTGTAGAAGTGGGGTCCCTTCACAGTAAAATTATTCAGAAAATGGTGCAAAGATTTTCACGCATTATTCCCCTGTTCTTCATGAGCATCGAATTTTTTGGAAAAAGAAATTTTATGGAAGGCTCAAAGTAATATACCAACACAAAATAATCACTTTAACCTTTTTTTCTCGAAACTTTCAATGTATATACATTAACTCAACCAAAAATCACATACACGAAAAATTATAAAGTTATTAACAACAAAATTATAATACCTCAAATATGGTCTTTACAAAAGACATAAAATATATCAATTTCTTCAATAGATATACCAACAAAAAAAAAAATCAAGAATTTAGTTGTTTATAAACAACTCAAAACACACTATCAACTTCAACAATAGATGTACCCAAAAACTATCACGAAAGTTGGTGTTTATATACGACCTAAAATATAACAATTACACCGGAACATATACTAATAATAAAAATCACGAATTTTGGTGTTTACTAAAATCCCAATATATACTATAAATAACACCAAATCATCACGCCAAATACACTACCAATTACACCTAATCATCTACCAAAAAATATTCACGAAATTTGATGTTTATACACGAATTAAAATAGACTATCAATTTCACCAAATCATATACCGAAATACAATCACAAAATTTAATTTTTATAATCAACCAAAAAATCCTCACAATTGCAACAACACAAATACCAATAAACAATCACGGAATTGGTGTTTAATAACAACATAATATACACTATCGATTACACCACCTAATCTACCCAAATTCAATCCATAAAAGTGATATTTCTAAACGACCTAAAATACACCTATCATATTCAATCCTAAAATATACCATCATATACATTCCTAATATGGTCAGATTTCGAATTAAAATTCAAGAACTAAACACCTAATTCTGTTTGTAACATTAAAATATATACCAACCTAATAGATTATAAGATAACGATCACGTAAATAAAAACACCAAATATGTTAAATACATTAAGTAAAAGAATCGCGTAAAAATCGTGATTTATATCAATTCAATCGTGATTTACACACATACATGATGTGTCCCATCGTCCGTTGTGTTGAATTGGAATTGAAACATTGTTGGTATTCATAATTGAACAATCAATCAGAATAGGTGGGTGATTATTTGTACGCTTTTTAAAAAAAATATTTATCCTATGTTTGAAAAAAAAAACTATTGCTATGTTGGTGAAAAATAAAACTATTGTTATATAGTGATCATTAAGTATACTTAATTTTTTTTATATATATTCACCAATAAATTTATAACCGTGCAAAGCACGGCTATGTTCACTAGTTATAATATAATTTGAAATAAATGATGAAACTATAAATTTAGTAAGATTATCTCTATGATCGTCTTCTTTCATAGTGAATAACAATCTATGAAAAACAATAATTTGTACTAATGTAATCAATAAAGTTAATTTTTAAAGTTAAAAAGGAAAAATTTTGAGAAATTTTATTTTGTGAGTCACATAATCAACACTATTTATATAAGACACTGTTGTTTTTTGATAAATAGACACTTGCTTATTTTAAGTATAAAATCAAAAAGGCAATAATAAAGTCCATATTTTTCCATAATTAAATTTCTTACCTAAAAACATTAATCAAAAATATATCTCAAATCAGAGCTAAGAGAACGTAAATGACAATATTATTTTTTTATGTTTTTTTTTTTTTTACTTTTTAATATGTAATTATCAATATGCGCTATATAATGGAGGAACAAATTTTTCTAAATAGTCATTGTTAATTTCTTAAAATTTGGTCTTAGATTTTATTGGTCTGGTACTTTTTTTCTTTATCTTTTTTTTAAAATAACCACTCAGGCATGGTATTTTATGTGTGACCTATTAGTAAACTAGAGGGGGATAGAGCACGGGCCCAACACTATTAAATTAGTAAGACATGATATTAAAAATGAGCAACTTATAAAAATGACTATAATTGTAGGGTTATTAAAGTTCAATAGCTATAAGTTTGTTATTTATTAAAAATGACTACAATTTATGTCTTTTTCTAGCTGTATTTTTGTATATGTTTTTTTATTTTTCTACTTATATACTGATAAAATTTTAATTACAATGAACTAAATAAGGAAAATGTATTAATTATATAGTTAGTATATGAATACTTTGAATTAAATTTGGTATCTCTATTTATAAAACTTAAAATATTAATATAACAAGGATACAAGTATTTATAAAAACTTAATGTATTAATTTATCAAACAAGATAAAGTATAACAATTTAGCATATGAACACGACAATTTGAAAAATGGATGCATTGTTGTTAAACAAAAAATGAACACACCAATATAGTATGCATATAAACCCAGAAACAAGAAAAATGGAAAATAATAGAATGTGTAGGTATCAAAGTGTGTAAGTATTCGACTTTATAAAACATTGAAAAAGCCAACAAACGTCAATCTCTTTTTGACCAAGTTTTTCCTCTAATACTTGAGGCTGGGTCTAAGCTCAAGTATTTGTTTATAAAAATATAGTATTAATGTATCCAACTATATTTGTATTGCCTAGTCAGCCTTTCAAATTGGATAGATTACTTATGTATCCAGTTATACTTGTATTCACAAATCATCATTTCAACTTGTGTTAATATTACAATACAAGTATCTATGTATATAAGTATTCTACTATATAAAATTGACAATCACACAAATTTCAATATCTTTTGGCTCATGTTCTTCTTGTACTACTTTCTTTTTTACAACTATAGCCATTGTAATGGAGAAACAAATAATTCTTCAATCGAAACCCTATAAAAATAGATAAAAATATAGATGTATACAAATATAATCTTCATAAAAACGAGGAAAAAATTCAATTAGAAGATACATGATGAATTCAAATCACAAAAATTGCTTCTAGAGTCATGCAAAAGGATCTTAAATTAGAAGGAATTTGGGGGGAAAATAGAGAAAATCTGTGATAAAGGGATATTGATGAAAGAGAAAGTATTAATGAGATTAATTATATGTGTAATAATAACTTTCCTATTTAATATTTAATAATTTTTCTGATTAATTGTATATAATTAACTTTGCTATTTATTGTGTAGTTATATCCATATAATATAAAAAATAAAATAAAGTGTAGCTATTTATTTTAAATGTGTATTGATGTTTGCCATATTCTGTAGTTTTTCCATTATAGATCAGACAATGTCGAAATGCTACTTAACAATTCAGCTTGACGAGTTAATTGAGTACAATACTACTGCTACATATGCTTAATATAATAATAGAATACTATTATATATATTAGCAGTATGTACAACACACGTATGTTGTCCAGTTAAATCATCTGCATTTTTACTTTAGAGACTACAAGTTTTACTATATAAAATAATAGGTCCATTAAGTTGATGATGTACACAAGTCAAGTTTACTTGTACTTAAATAGAAACAGAAAAAAATACCTCCTAAAGATTTCCAAATCCTCATTCTTTCTCAGTAACAAGAAACATCAAGAGACCATGAACCTGTCTAGTTCATTCAACCAAGCAATGTAAAATGTAGGAGAAAACTATCACATTTTTATCAAAAGTCCATCACCGAAAAGGACTGTAAGTTACTAATATGAAAATCAAGTTGTTGGTCTAAATAGCTTGACATCACTTGATGTCTTAAGTGAAAGGGCCATATCTTTCATTAGCTTTTCTCTGTATAGGTTTAATTAATCATCTTAAGAAAAACATAGCTGAGTAATTGTTACAAACTGATGTTATTAACAACAACCAACAACTATTAAAAACATGCAGAAAAGTTAAATCATGTTCTATATCAAGCTCGCAACTGAAGTAGCAAGCATTGATTCAACTCTAGAGCAGGTTACTAAGAAGAAGATTTCTAAGGCAGATTTTGATTCCCATTTAGATATCAGATATAACATTTTTTAAATGTATATTATGATTATGCATTAGTCATTACGTATATTTTTCCACTTATCAAGTAGAAAAATTTAAAACTGAAAAAGATTTGAGCATAAGACAGAAGAAAAGGAATCTGAAATTTGGCCTTGACACACATTGTGCACAAATAAAGTTAGAGATGGTTTTACGATATACTTGTGACGCACTTTGTTGAATTTTGCAAGAGATATAATAGAGGCATGAAAAATAGAGGAAAAAGTCCAAAGAGTAAAAAATGGAAGATAATAGGCAAAGAAAAGTATCTTTTACTAGGTTTATTTGGATTTCATCACCTTCTTTCTACATCATTACAAATTAAAGCAAATACTCTTTAATAGAGTTCTTATTTTGATAAGAAAAAAATATTTTTAGGGCAGTATCAACATAACTGTTCCTTAATTTCTGCATTTATCAACATAACTGTTCCTTGAGTATCTTATATAAGACAAATTTCTATAAACTAACTATAAGGCTCTATTTCAAAACATAAAATCATGATGATCAAGCTTAACTAATCGAGTTCCCTATTAGCATTGCACTTGTAAGTTTTGAACTTTTATTAGTCGCAATAAATTAACCAGAAATCAAAAAGTCGACAAAGAATTAGAATTAAAATTTTCAACAAACTACTTTAGACGGAAACGAAAATTAGATAAAAAGAAAGGACAAAGAGAATTTAACCGTTACTCACCCGCTTACAGCATCAAAGATCCATCTACCAAATATGATCACAAATTCAATGTATTCAAATTTTTTGTACTATATAGTAATTATTTTTACTAATGTCTCCAAGGAAGTTTATTTTTTGAGTAAAAAAACATCGGCATGTTCATTGATTTTGATATTATTTCTAATATATATGGACACTTAATAATTAAATTCATTTATTTTTTAACATTTGAATATGCATAATTTATTTATTTGTAAATACAATAAATATATAATTCAAATAAAAATATTTTAATTTTTTTAATAAAAAAATTATTATTTTGATATAAAATTGGAATATTTATGTTCATTATAGATGATAGAGATAGTTTGTAGTGGTGATAATAGTAATGAACGATGTTAAAGGTTAATAATGATTGTAGTTAAGATAGTAAATGTGATTGATATTGTAGTGACTGACATAACAATGACAAAATTGATTGATGTAACGATTGAACAATGTATGGTGATTGTTGATTTGTTGGTGGTAATTGACACAATGCTAGTTGTGATGGTGAAAGTGATTGATAGTAGAAATTGATTGTAATAGTAGTGGGTGGGAGTGTTGACAATGGTGATGAAGGTGACAATTGATATAATTATAATGATGGGAGGTGATAGATATAGTAACGATTGACAATAATGATTAACAACAATGGTGATTGTCAATACTAGTTGTTATGACAAAAGTGATTGACAATGATAATGATATTAGTAGATAATAATGATGATTGATGAGTAGAAATAAAATGCCGTGAACATTATCTTCACAAAATAATAAAGGACTATTGGATTATTATGAAAAAATTTATGGCGAAAAGTGAAAATAGTGATAAAGTATGATGAGTTCCCCTAATAGCTTTTTTTTGTTTTTTACCCTCGGAGCTTTGACCTTTTTATTTCCTTAATGACTTAAACGTAGCATCATCGATTGAATCCTCAATTGTTGCCGGAACAAAACCTTTGTGTCTTCGACCCTTGTCCTTCGCTTTCTCTCTCTTCTTTCTCTCTCCTATTGCTCCACTCTCAGCCCCCCATTTTTCAGCAACTAGGGTTTTTGCCCCTCTTCTTTTACTGAGGGAGTTAGACTTGTCCAATTCTTACCCATTTCCAGTTTTCACTGTTGTCATCACCACATGATTTTTATTTTACATTTTCTTAAAAGAAGTGGACAAAAAAGATCGAGTCTTTCTTGTAAACCAATAGAAATTTCTGGGTTTTTTCCATTCTTGAAGATTGAGCTTAAAGATTGAGTCTTTCTTGTAAACCAATAGAAATTTCTGCCCTTTTTTTTTCCATTCTTGAAGACTCAGTTTAAAGATTGATGGCTAAGACTAAACCTGGAAAGAAAGACCTTGATTCTTACAGTATCAAGGGCACCAACAAAGTTGTTAGACGTAATATAACTCTTTTTACCCCTATGATTGTACTTATGTTTATTTCATTTCTTTATTTGATCAATTTTGATTTTGGTAATTGTTTTGTTGTGTGTAAGTAGGATAAAGATGGTATCTTTTTGGTGTTACTAGCTGTTTACTTTGGCTCATTGAAGTACTACTTTTTTTTCCTTCTATGATTTGTATTTTGGTTGTCTATTAGAGTACCATCTTTTGTATAGCTCATTGGGTTTTGTCTTCCTAAATTATTTGGTTATTCTTTAACTTTTGCCTTAATGTTTCTACAATTAATGTGTAGATGTCCTAATTCACTCAAACAATAAAAAAAGAAAGTTAGCAGGTATATTTCTTGTATTGTGGTTCTCAAGGACTTTGATGAGATTTGGGGTGTTCGCTTCTCTTCGCTATCAGCATTTGAGTTGTTTAAGTTTTGAACTTATGGAGGTCACTTGACTGAAGAATATATCTTTTGAACTTTCTTTCTCAGCTGGTGATTGTGTATTGATGAGACCGTCTGATTCTGATAAGCCTCCATACGTGGCAAAAGTAGAGAAGCTAGAGGCTGATCACCGGAATAATGTGAAGGTCAGAGTTAGATGGTATTACCGACCTGAGGAGTCTATTGGTGGTCGCAGACAGTTCCATGGGGCCAAAGAGCTGTTCTTGTCAGATCACTTCGATGTGCAGAGCGCACACACCATTGAAGGGAAGTGCATAGTGCACTCTTTTAAGAACTACACCAAATTGGAGAATGTGGGTCCTGAGGATTACTTTTGCAGGTTTGATTACAAAGCTGCCACAGGGGGGTTTACTCCTGACCGTGTTGCTGTGTGAGTTTCTAATAGCTTTGCTGCTTAACTCAAAACTACTTCATCCTTTTCTCAGTGGAAGTTGAAAGTTATGTTTGTAGTGTTTACTAAAACCTGGATACTTTGGGATGTTTTGATTTTGAAGGTACTGTAAGTGTGAAATGCCCTACAACCCTGATGATCTCATGGTACAATGTGAAGGATGCAAAGGCTGGTATGCCTCCAAATGTCCACAAAAAGTCATCTTCTTTATGCACTAGCATGCCTTTTCTGCTTGTATGCATGGAAATTCACAAGTATCGCTCCATTTAATGTTTTAGTTAAAAACAAATGGATATCTTCATATGTGTAATTACTTTCAGTTTAGATCAAGCGCGATGTAAGCACAAATAAATGTTCAGTCAACTTCAAAGGGCACAAAGCCTGAAAAGGCAACAAATGAATTGTGTCATGTTTCCCCCTTCATTTTTATCAGCAAATGCAGCAAGTTTAATTAGTTCATCCATGCAGAGTTTATCTTCTGAAGTGGATTATTATGTTGTCCTGCCTTTTTATTGTCCACTATCCACATTATATTACTATGTCAACCAGGGATAATAAAGGTTCATCTATGATTTTTCGTTATATGTCCAATTACTTACATCCCATATCAAGCTATTGTCTCAACGTTGGGAGATAAACTAAGTTTCTTTAGAATTAAAACTGTGATGAGAACTGGAAACTTTTATTAGAAGTACAAAAGTACCTATCTTGGTATATAACTTAAGAAGGAAGAGTCTTCATAAGTCTAAAGTATGCATTAGGAAGTGTGGAAATCTTCCCGTGTCTGTAATTGTCTCCATTGATTTTGGGTAACTTCAGCATCTTTTATTTAGGAAACCTGAGTTGTCATGGAGTTTTTAGCTTAACCTAATTTTCTATATTATGATTATTTGATAACCGTATCTATAAAAAATCTTTTCATTTTGCCTGCAATTCTATTGCAGGTTCCATCCCTCTTGTATGGGTATGACCATTGATGAAGCAAAGATATTAGAGCATTTCTTGTGTTCTGACTGTTCCTCCGAAGATGACACCAAACGTCCTTTGAACTCATTTCATGTTTCACCACCTGATGAGGCAAAGGTAAAAACTCTGTACACTCACCTGGTAAACTTTGACTGTTCGACTTGATATTATTAGTATTATCTGCAAGTATTGTATCTCAAGTTAGTCAACAGACTGTTGTTGTTTGTGATAGAGAGGGTGATGGTGGTGGGTGAACTTTTTGCACTATGTTCTCATGTGTAGCCTGACGTTTAGGATCATTATGGAAGGAGGTCGCGCTTCTGAAAGTGGTGCATGTTTAGTTTGGTTATATCTAATATATCAGATTCTAACCATAAAGGAAGGAGAAAGGCAGGCTAGTGGAAGGGTATCCCCAAAGTCATGATGTTACCTGCTCATCTAATGTAATCTAATGTACTGGACTACTGATATAATCAATAACTAATGACAAAGTTAAGGTTGTTTCAATCTGTCTCTGAGTTCCTCAAAGGAAAGCATGGATGACCTGGGGATGGAGAATGTTGGCAGTTATAGGTGTATAAGTGCTTGGAAAATATGATTTAAGTCCCCGCGGAACTGTATCTTTCTTCAGTTACGTTTTTCATAATTACCTAGCGGGAGAACTCGAATTACTCACTCTTACTCTCTTAGTAGCAAGATTGGCTTCAGTTGAGTTAGGAACTACTTTCACTGGGAACAGATTACATTAGTTGAGTAGAATCTCATTAGGTCTTTTTACCGACATAAAGAAAACTAGCCGCTATAGGATCATTACCTATGTTGCTCAGACTTTTCAAAAATGTCAATAGGTGCATGTTGGATTCTCCAAAAGTAGTATTTTTTAAGAATCCGACACGGGTGCGACATTGAAGCTGAAGAATCCGCACAACTTAGATCATTAACATTCAATATAGAGGATTATCATAGCTAGACTATTGTTCGGCTGGCCATGAACCTACCTCAATCCTTCTTTATCCAAGCTTGTGACTGAAAATGCTCACATTATAAAAGTTGCTTGTTACCCTTAGTATTTGGATTTTTGTTATTAGTGTTAAGGTATTGGAGACACATTTAATAAGGTGGGAACGAAATTACTCATTTAGGTAAAAATGACATATTTGGAGCAATTCGAAAGCAAAAGTTGAACAATTACATGTTAAATTAATCTGGGAGTATTCTGTAATTGTTGCTTTTCTAACCATATGTCCACTGCTAAGGTGCAGAACTCTACTTCCTTACTTAATATGATGTCGGGTCATTTGGTTTTCCATCAAGCTCATGAGTACTTTATCTGATTCTTTTAGAATGTGTGGGATAACATATTTGGAGATATAAAAGAGTTCAGATAGCCTCTTGGGTTGTCACCTTCCTTTTTGTCCTTTGAAGATGATGTAAATTATTGCAAAGGTTTTTATAAAAGAAACAACAAACTATTGTTGCTAAGGTTAAATCTCAAAGATGAATTCCTACATATTATTCTAATCTTCTGTGCTGTCTAGAACGTTGCATATTACGTTCATTTCTTAAACTTAAAATTTGCATCACATAAAACTATGTAGGCTTTGATATTTTTTAGAAGGTAAGTAAACAATGTAGGTTTTTGTATAAGAGGAGCTAAGCAGAAATCCTATATTTGTTCTTAAGTGAAAGGAGTACCCAATCTTTTACAGCTGAATGGCCTAAGGAAATTTGTATGTCAATAATTTTGGATAAAAGTAATCATGATCACATGCAGAACACGTGGGCAAGATCCCCTTAACCCTGTTTGGCACAGAGAGTCGTGCACCAATGCTTGTCGAAGTTGGTTTTAGATTTGGAATTTGGATCCTGTGCCATATCTATGAGACTTGAGTTTGTCAAGATATTGTGTTTTGAGGTAATTGGTATCGACTTTTTCTCTCTGCCATGGTATTTCATGCAAGAATTCAGTGGGAAGAAGAGTAGATTATGCAGCGACATTTTTGTAAGAAACGTGGGGGGTGGTTGTTAATAGGAAAACTAAATGGTGTAGTATATGAATTCTTGGGTTGTTGATTCAAATCTCTTATCTTCCTGTAATGGTGAATGTTTGATAAATTGACAGAATGGTTGGTAGTTGTGGTGATGTGGGCGACTGACAGTTAGAAGAAGTTGATATGGTTGAGGGGAGAGATAGGTTGGGCATGAGTGGCTGAATAATCGGATGTTGAGCTATTTATTGAAACTATCTTCTGATGCATAGATAGGAGTTAAAAAAGACCACATATGTATCCCTTCACATCTTTCTGTGTGTCATGAATGGGATCACATCGTTTTATATTTGTAAACCGAGAAAATTCTCTATTTCCAGCTTTGAATATCGGTGGATAAAGGTGCCTCTCCACTGTATTTTTTTACTTACAAAAAGAAAGGACCTTCTCCACTGTCAGCCTGAATTTGAGCTTGTGACCTGCAATGTACTTACCTTTATTGAACCAAAGCTGCGGGGATCTCTGAAGGGGATTGCTTCATGATACTGCTATCTATTAATTTAAGCTCTTTTTTGTACTCTTGACTGTAATTTATCTGAAACTGACAAGCATTTTAGCTAAACTGCCACTATTCCTGTTGCTAGGTGGAGTCAAAGCGCAGGAAGAGATAAATAGCTGACCTTGATGCAGTATGAGGAGGTACACTTTCTTGCGTAGTAGCACTGGCATTGTTGTATGTGTTATCAAATTGTATAGCGCTGAGAGAGTACTGTCCTTTTGTAAAATCCAGAAACCCTTCTCTATTTACTGTGACAACTCGCTATAATAAAAGTTTGTGCACTAGACTGAATGCAATTTGTGTGGCCTCATGCATGAGTTATAACTGGATATTGCGGAGTCTACCAAAAGATGAATCTTATAATATTGGAAACATCGCAAATCTAGGCGCCTGTTTCTATGTTGATTTTATAACTCCTCTTCCTGTATCTGCCCCTGCCCCTGCCCCCATCCCCGCTAGGTGCCTGTTTCTATATTGGATTACATGTCAAGCTGGATGTATGATGACAAGCCTGTAAGAGCTGATCAAGAATCATATTGACGAATAAGAACTTTGCCTCATCTCGAGTTGCAATATATCTGGTTAGGATCTCCTGATCAAGAATCATATTACAACAACATACCCCGTGTAATCCCACAAGTATGCAGACCTTATCTCTTCCTTAAAAGGAAGAGAGGCCTGATCAAGAATCATATTACAACAGCATACCCAGTGTAACCCCACAAGTACGCAAACCTTACCTCTTCCTTAAAAGGAAGAGAGGCCTAATCAAGAATCATATTACAACAACATACCCAGTGTAATCCCAGAAGTACGCAAACCTTATCTCTTCCTTAAAAGGAAGAAAGACCTGATCAAGAATCATATTTGTAGTGTTCTAATTCGCTTAAATATTCTTGGGAACTTGTTGATCAAGAGTGATCTCTTGATCGATGCCCCTTGCTACAATCCCCTTGTATGTGATTAATGGAAGATAAACTTCAGCAGCTGAAAATGAAGTTATTTCTGCTACTTGGGCGACTTTGCTTTTGAGTATTCGTGGTTTTGCTTTCACAACGCCATATAACTTTTGGTTTCCTAGATGATTTTGCTCTTAAGAATCTGAATTTTGGTTCATCGTAGAACTAAATATGATCAATTATTGTAACATGGGTATTCCAGTTAACCTGTTCATCAAATGCAGTCTGATACTAAAATAGTGTTACTGCACTCAATCCAAAGCTAGTTTGGGTCTACTATATGAATCTTTTCTAATCGTCTGAAGAGATGAAAAAATGAGGGGAAAGGGCAGTGATGAGTCTGTAATTGTCTCAAGAGTTCTTTACAGTTTTGAATTCAACTTGAAATACTCGTCAAACATTTTTTCAAATTTTATATATCATATTTATGTTTGTCAAATCCATTTATGGAAATGCTTTTGTTGAGCTCACTATCTATCGAAAACTGCTTGTGTTGTATAAATATGGTAAGTAATCCTACTTTAATTGGAAAAAATTGATAGTTGTCTAATCATAGTGGGACTAGGATTTAAGTATGGTAACTAATGCTACTTTAATTGGGTACGATTTAGTGATGAATTTTAAACGATTTAGAGGAGATTTGAGTAACAATCATACGTGAATTATTTTGAACGAATAATATATCAAAAGACTCGAGAAAGTCACTATGAGATCAATGGTCTCCTAACAATAGGTGAGATCAAATTGAATTTTGAAGACCTAACTACGGAACTTATATGCACTGGGAGGAAATATGTACCGATAAGGATGTCATGTATTTAGTAGGTTATTACCGAAGGTTATGGTGGAGTGATAAGTACTTCTCCATCCTTAGTCAGATGTGTCGGGTTTAAGCAATGGATATGAAGTCACATTTGGTATGTGGAACTTTCCAACGCAAATACGGATTAGTCGAACCCCAAAATGGATACTTGGCACCAGATGGGAAACGGAAAAAATATATATATTTAGTAGGTTGATGTAAACTGAATTCTTCAAATTTTGGAAATTCTTTAACACTCCATTCTGATATACAATATTGTTTCTTTTAAATTATAACTTAAATTATTGCCTAAAGGTCTGTGGAGGTGCCATATTGGTGAGTTCCTATCCAACTTTATTGTGGTATGATGTTCAGGTCAACTTGCACACATCTCGACTAATTCTATGGAATACCATCTTCCACCCGTACAGATACTGGGAGCCTCTGTCTCCAAGGCTCATAGAGCTTAACAAACATTATAAACAAGAAAGTTGTAAGATCAACATGAAAAGAAGTGTCTTTATTGGATAAAGCTCACACAAAAGATGAACTTGACAAAAAGCTACATTTACACAGAAAATCTAATACTGCAGGATACATAGAAAATACTATCAGCTGACAGGTTATATTATACAAGATTACACAGGGAGAGAGACGAAAACAAAATCTTTTGATGAATGCATCGCATGCATACCTATCTGCAATAAACTGCGTTGGTATTAGTTTGACGACTTGGCACCCAATATTTTAGATAGCTCTTTTATTAAAGGCTTCTCTTTAATGTCTTCTTTTTTCTCTAAACGCCATTCTTTCGACTTCTCTTCAGCCTGAGGATAAAGGTTAAAATTCGTTAGATGGCGACAGAAGCAAATATTGAAGAATTGTTGAACATTTATGCTCAATTTGGTTCATCTGACTTACCCAAATCCTTAAAGGACTCAGCTGCTCTTTGAATGTTTCCAATCTTGGCTGAACGATGTCCTTTCCTTTGGTCCGGATATCATCAGGCTGCCCAACATCAGAATCATCCACGTATTACATAAACCATAAGCATAGAATAATGGATCAACTAAGCAACACATTCCATCTAACTAAAAAGCAAACTGTCTACAAACGAAAAATCAAAGACAAATTCCTCAACTAAGCTCGACTAGAACAGAAATGTAGACGTCAAAATTCCTCTTCCCTCGTTATATCCACAAATCAAAACTCATAAAATCACCATCTTCCATTGATGGCAAGTACTCTTCCATCTCAAATTGGATAGCCTATTTGAATAATCACAATATGGGAGGATCATAGCCATTTAAAACAGTCAGCTTTAGCCTAAGAGATCAATTAGAATGATCCCCAAAGATAAGAAAAGCAGTGGATTGGGGGTTACTCCCAGATGTGATCATCTTACCTAATTGTGTCACCACCAGAATGTTTAGCGGAAATTAAGTTAGAAGTGCAGATTCAAACATCCATAAGGAAATCAAAAGAGAAAGAGAGATTATGCTTACATTGTGCAACTCTAGCTTGGATGCTGCCAATCCAAACGTCAAGGCGGAACCACCAAAGACAAGAGCAGTGGCAATAGTAAATGCCTTTGCAACTACATTGAACAGAACTTCAAACAATAAGTATCCAAAAAGAATATCACCTAAACAGATCATGTTTGAGTGGTTTTCTAGCTATATCTTGTTGTAAGTAAATGGATGTAAACTTGCTCAGATCACGAATTTTACAATACAGTAGGTATGATTTAAAATGACTATACCTCGGCCTATAGAACATTAAGCTTGTTGTGTGTTTGGCGAATTTCTTGAGAAAATGTTTTGGCATTGATTTTGGGAAAACCTTAGTCTGAATTGTTTTTAAAATTCTGTAAAACATTTTCATTTCATTTCTGATAACTCAACATCTGTCTTCTAATCCAAAAGCAGCTATTTTTGGTTTTGGGAAGAACTTTTATAACCAAATGGACACTTAAGCTTTGTTAGATCAAATATGTAAAGATTTTGTCTTACTTTGAGACATCCCCATAGCTGCTGCTTTAAGTTTTTCAGGATTAATAGGTGTGTATTTATCGCGCCGCAAGTCATTTGCCGTTGAGGCTTGTACAGAGTTTTCTGTATCTGGCAACTGCCACCTGGAGAAGATATTACCAACGTGATCGTCAAAAGAAGATATAGGAAAATGAAGAGGTTTACTTAATACACACTTAACTATTTTAAAGCTGAAGCAGTTAAAAGCACATTTTCATATTAGTTACAATCCCACAATGTTATCCAACACAGAGAGTTACAGATTCACACAACTCCGATAACTACTATTCACAATTCTATAAAACAGAGAAGCCAAGCAGATTAATCTAAAAACCAAAAAAGACTAAGTGATCATTGCATTACCACGATGAAAAGAATTTAACTTTTTTTAAAAAACAAGTAAGAAGAGATTGCTTTTGTGACTCAGATGAACCGTTATCATGGAGCACAGGAATTTCATAGAAATCTATATAGCAGTCTCCAAGAAATAGAAAGTATTATCGGAGCAGTAAAATCAGCAAAATATTTACTTCCAAAGTTGATCAGCCACGAAAAGTTAAGCAAATATATAAGTTCCAAATACCCAACTTATACATCTACCAGCCGATCACCTTCTATTACTCCAGGATTTTCAATTGAATTATCAAACATCTCGAAAAGGCACTTCACTCTCCTGAATTAGATCAACGAGAAAACCCAAAGCAGAAACCTTCCCACTGAAACACTTACACCAGGCTAAATCAGTACTATAGTCCATACTCACACTTCATTGTCTAACAGTCTAAGTCACATATCCACTGTCTAATAACACCTCTCCGGCACCCGAATTCCAAAAGACAATCAACCCACTCTAAAAACTGTTCATGTTAACAAATCCTTTTTTTCCTTTTCTGTAGGTGCATCAAAACTAAATCCCAGCCTACAGAATTTCAATTTTTAATCACAAATTTGCTTAATAAAGAAATTTCCCATTACCTCTTTCACTCCAAAGAATATGAAAAGTTCAGATAAGAAAAAGAAAGACAACCCAGTACCATTTCAATATTTTCAAAAATTAAAATTTTGCTAAACTCAACATCCAAAATTCAATCTTTTCAATCACAAATTAGTTAAAAGAACAAATTCAATCTTTTCAATCACAAGTCAGCTAAAAGAAGGTAAACAACAAAAAGAAACATAAGAAAACTCAGTACCCTTTCATCAATTTCAAGTAACCAGACTGAAAAAACAGCAGAAAATTAAGTTACCTTTTAGGTCCAAAGGTGACTTGAGGAAGAGAAACATAAGCTCTGAGAGGATTAAGAGCATCAGGAGATACAGAATTTGTCCTATTGGTGTCAGTGGGGAGAATCCATTTGGAAGTATTAGAGAGTGAGGAATCTGCAGAGGAAGGAGAATGGAAAATCTTGGAAGGTAAAGAATGTCGAAGAATCTCAGGAAGAACATCAGGAGAAGCTGATTCTTGATTTGCAGAGCTGGAATTGGAAGGAGAAGAAGTTGGGTTTTTGTTGATCTTTTGGGCTAAACGGGTAACAGCTTGTTTGGATTCTTCAAAGAAAAAAGCTCCTTCTTTTCCTGCTACTCTTCCTGCTAGAAAACTCATTCTTCTTCTTCTTTTCAGCTTGTTTGGTTGAATTTGGTACTGGGAAATTTGAATCTTTCAAGGTTATATATATACTGTATCCCTCTTTTGTCTCCCCTTTGCCTCCTTTCTATTTTTTTAATCTTGAATTACAAGGTCGGAAATCGAATACTCATCAAACAAGAGGTCGGAAATCGAATACTCATTAACAAGGCAAAGATAATCCATCAATCTAGTAGTAATTTTTAAATTGAAACTTTTGTTTTTGTTGCAAGTGCTCTTTTTTTTGTGTGTATTAAAGAAACTAATTGTAGTTCTTTATATGAGTTTAAAAAAAAAGAGAAAGTATTTGATCTAAGCTTTTTTATTGAGAATGTTAAGCACGAGATTTTGAATTTCGCGTGTTTATTATATTACTATTTTAGATATTTTGAGGAGGGTTCATATCTGATTAGCTATTAATTGTTCGACAGGATAATCAATCACATTGATACTGAAGCATGGTGGGAGTGAATATATTTTTTTGTCATTTTTTTTCTGCAAATTATTAATTTTAATTCACTTATATACTTTATGCGATCGAATTTTTCTTACACATATGAGTCTGTACTCACTCTTTTATGCAGTAAATATTCATTTTGCTAAATCTGTTTTGAATCATTTTCACTTTATTATTTTATTTTGATGAAGTTAGAATGATTTCGATCAATTTTCAGAATCAAATTATATTAAATTAATTTCTCAAATCACCACTTTTTTTTTTTGGCATGAATTTTTTAAAATATAATGTTACCTCTATTTCCCTCACTTACACAATAGATATAACTTTAAACAAAAAAAGAAAGATGATAAGGCAGAAAGATTAATTATATTGGATAGAGGAGATTTGACAAACAACATGAGTATTAAATAAAATCTTGTCAAACAAGATAAATAAAATTAATAATTAGTGTAAAGAGAAAAAGAATAAAATAATAACATTGTCAACATTTACTAGTAGAGCTAGTGTGGCTGGCAAGAATAGAGGCTGGTAATTAGGTCGAATTAACTTGACGAACAAGAAAATAATTTCAGCCCCATCCACAAGGGTAATCGAAAAATGAAAACTTACCAATATTATAATTCGATCAAATTTATTTACTAATGTAGTTCATGTCGCATATAATTGATTTTAGAGAAAAATATTTTCTGTCAAATGTATTTTCATTCTCAGAGTTCGATATTTACCAGACCTACTCCTTATAACTCATGGAATTGAATTATGTGCTTTATCATTATTATGGAGTATGAATTTAACTATATAAGTATTTAACTAATTAGAGTCGATTTCTCAGATGGTTACTCAATTTAATAAAATTATTTAATAAAGTCACTTATTATTTTGTTCAAATAAAGTTACTCAAATTTATGCATTTGTTTTACAAAGTAAATAAAAATGAGTAAATTTTAGAAATAGCAAATATAATAGACATAATAAGGCTCTATAGCTATAGTTTTGATAATTGCGCTCCATAGCTATAGTTTCGTTTGCTATGGAGGCCCTGATTTGTATATTTCGCGTGGCGCTTGCCCTTTTGTATATTTCGCTTGCGAATATACAATTAGAGTAAGTATATACAAATTATGTATTTATGCATTTAGGAATTTTTCAGAACTCCGTTAGTATATTTCGCTTGCCAATATACAAACAGGGTAATTTATTGCAAAATTTTCATAAATCGTATATAAATAGCTAGGGTAAGCATATACAAATTAGGGATTTCTACAATCAGAAACCGAATCATACAAAATTCTAATTTATACAATTAGGTGAATTATACAATTTTGAGCAAATTATACAAATTAAACAAATAACAAGATTTAAGGAAACAGTGGTTGCGAATCACAATTTTCCAAAACAATAGCTATAACTGGAGTGAAGGATTACCAGGAATTTTTTGCTCCACTAGGTTATTAAAGACAGCTTCATATGAAATTTTTTAAAAAGTTATCTAATAAAGTTAGTTTGATGTCAAAAAAATCTAATAACATATCATATTTATGTAGTTAATTTATTTTTTTAGTCTTTAATTTTAGTTATTCTCATTGTGAGTAATCTTAGTGAGGCTGATATTTTTTTTGTACATATAATTAGATATGTTATTTCAGAACAAATAAAAACTAAAAGTCACAATGTGTATAATTATACAATCTTGAATATAAAAAAAAAGTCATTTTTATATATCTCAAATGAGAATTATTTGTCAGCGACATGAGAAGAATTGTTATTGATGATCATTTTAGAAAGATTTTAGGGAATATGTGAAAGACAGACAAAATAATTGAGAAATACAACTATCTCATGGATGCTTGTTAGGAGAATCGTTTCAATTTAAATAACGATATAATTATTTTTTGATAACATTTGTTACTGTCAACACACACTTAATATATAAAAAATATTGTGATTGTTATAAAATGATTGTATAAGTTTATAATTATAATAAAATAAAAGCTCAAAAATGCGTAAACAAATTGTTTAAATATTATATGAAAATTGAAGATTTTCAAAAAGTTTTCTTGATACATGACTGACCCATAATATTTTAATATGGAGACTGTTATTGAATGGGGGCAATGCAGGGTAAATACATTTTCAAGTATACTCTTTAGGCTTTTAAATCAAACAGTAAATGATTCAGAAATTACAAATCGATTATCTCAATTAACAATCCTCATATCTAAAAGATAAACTATTACTTTTTTAAAAAAAAAAATTAATGCGAACAATAATAATTTGTAGATACTACTTAATTAAATTTAAACCAACCAAATCAAATCTAGACTGGTCCCACTAAGAATCATCTCTCTAACAAGGGGTTAAGAAATATTCGATGTGGAACCCTCTTTGTCAGCCCTTGATTTCATTATTTCTTTCATTTGTTTGAGATTTTCTCTCATCACGTACAACAAATCGTTGACATCTTTAGGGTTCATGTTAATAGAAAAATCTTCCTTATTCATTTCATGCGCCTTAATCATCAACTCCTTGAACCCATTCTCCTCCCTCAACTTCTGAAGTTCTTCCAACTTCTTAATTATTAATTGCTTGGTGGCTTCTTCTTGTGTCACCGTGGTTTTGGATTGCTCCTGCACAAACAACTTTCTAAATCTTTTAAAGGTTTTGATAGCAGCAGCATGATTTGGATATACCAGAGGTTTTTGTGATAATCACTATAAGACGCTAGCAATTTCAACACCATGAGAGACGCTGAGTTTTTGAGCCATTTTGAAGAACTCTTTTCGTGCTTTTTGGTATGCGGCTTTTCTTTCAGTGCTCATTTTCTTTGTCATGGTTAAAAGGAAGTAGGAGAATGTATTTGATTAGATATGAGGGGTGATCAAATGACTTTGTTGTTATTGTTATTGTGTGTTTCTTTGCCTAGGATTGACTTCTATTTATAGGGAAAATTTAAATTGTATAAATTTTTGACTAAGTTGAATTGAAAAATTCGTAATTGTCATACCTAAATTATTCTGGAATAAAATTAAATTATGATAGATATGATGTCAAGTTAAATATAAAGTCTAAAGAGGCACGGAAATAAGATGAGATATTTTACGCAATACGGGTGAAGCGTAAATCTTGAAGCACGGATCGGTTCATATGTCCCATAAATTTATGGGGTAATTTCTTGTATCTTCAAATTTATAGTTTTATTTTTGAGAAAATAAGCAAGAGTTGTAAAACAAAAAATGATAATAGCCAAGATAATTGTTAAAATGAAATCATCAACCATTTCATTATTTATTTTAGCATTAGCTAGTCCTTCTTGTCTCAACAAACATTTGCAATTTTTGTTTACATATTTTAAATGCGAAAAATAAAAAGTGTAAGAGCAATAAAAATAAAAAGTGTCATAGATAGTGATAGATTCAAAATTTTAAGTAAAGAGGTTCATTATTTTAAAGATGTGAATTGTAAAAAAAAATTGCATTCTTGAAAGAAATTAATTGTAATTTGAAATGAGTGTATATGGAACAATTAAATCTAAATATAAACTATAAAATTCAAATTAACAATATATTAAATAAAAGAGAATACATTGGTACGTTATTTTTAATGTAATTTTTTTTTCTCAAAAAGATAAAATTTAATATGCTAGTGCAAATGACTTTAAAAGGAAGAATAGGTATAAAAAATTAAGAAAATTTGAGAAATAGCAAACATAATATACATAATAAGGCTTTATAGCTATAGTTTCGATAATTGTGCTTCATAGCTATAGTTTTGTTTGCTATGGAGGTTGTTGTTAGTATATTTCACTTGCCCGTTTGTATATTTCGTTTACAAAAATACAAACAGGGTAAGTATATACAAATGGATGCTACTGTTTGTATATTTCGCTAGCACGATATTTCGCTTGCGAATATACAAATAGGATAAGTATATATAAATTTTGTATTTATACATTTAGGAATTTTTCAGAATTCCGTTTGTATATTTCGCTTGTCAATATACAAACATGGTAATTTATTATGAATTTTTCATAATCGTATACAAATAGCTAGGTTAAGCATATACAAATTCTGGATTTATACAATCAGGAACCAAATTATTCTCCCTCTGTCCCATTTTATGTGGCACCATTTCCTTTTTAGTCCGTCCCAAAAAGAATGTCACGTTACTATAACTAAAAACAATTTAACTTTAAAATTGCTCTTTTACCCTTAATGAAATGATTTACAACCACACAAATACCTAAGAATTGTTTTAGATCACAAGTTTCAAAAGTCATCCTCTTTTTTTTAAACACCGTGCCAAATCAAATGGTGCCACATAAAATAGGACGGAGGGAATACAAATTATAGATTTATCCAATCAGGCAAATTATATAAATTCTGAATTTATACAATTAGGAAACTGAATAGCAAGAATTGAAGAAACTATAACCGCAAATTAAAATTTCCTACCTGTGGTACATATATAGGCTAAAAATTGTTGTTATGCACAATTTACTAGAAGCCACTTTAAAGAGAGAGAGAAAGGGCTAAAATATTCCCTGAAGTTTGAACTTTGATTAAAATAGTCCTTATTCTTCAATATTGAATAATAATAGCCCTTCAACTATTTTTCACCTTTTTTTACTTCATAAATTAGATTCTTTTGTTCTATTGATAAGTCCATAATATAGATTATAAAAAGATAACCATAATATGTAAAAAGTTAAAAAGAGATAAAGAGTGTTAGTTTAGAGGGCAAAATAGGTACACTATTTTAAAATGAGATAAAAGAAAAGAATATCTATTGCTTAAATTGGAATAAATATTTAATTTTAAAAGTAAAATTAGAGGGAAAAAAATGATTTTCACTCAAATAATATTACAAGAACGACAAATTTAATACTTGAAAACTTTAGTAACATTTTTTATTACAATGATGAAATCTCCTCGCTTTAGGTGATGTGTGGAATGATTTATAATTTTATATTAGGAAAAAATGTTAAACTTACCTATTTACCTACAAAAGGATTTACTTTACGTGCTGTTATACTATCAATACAAAAATATCTCAGACATTAGCTAAATGGTTCAAATATATCGCTACTCCATTAGGCATGTCCAAAATGGACGGTACCCAATCCTACATGACAATTACTTTGTTTTAAACCAGAAGCAAACCAGCGAACAACAACAACCAACAAACAACGTGTGAATCAGAAACCACCAGACGCGAACTCTGGCAAGCAAAACCGATGAACCTCGGGTGAACCAGATTCTCCAATCAGTGAGCTCCGAGCTCGATTTCCGGTGAGGTGGTCTTTCGTCTCATTTAGATCTGATCGGAAAAGTTCAAACTCATGTAACCCTTATCTTTATATTTTGTTCATACTATTGTGCACTGTTCTATTCTTTATTATTGATTTTTCTTAATCACTTTTGGGACTGATTTGGCCATTTTGAGAGGTTTTCAACGAAGCTCAGTCATTTCTCCATTTGACACCATGTCTCCTATTGTTATGTTATTTTTGTTTAGCAAATACAGTGATCCTATTTGGTATTTTGATTTTTTTTTAAAAAAATTTAGTTGATTAATTGGGTGTGGTTTATTTGAAATTTTATGCATTAATTTCTCTTGTTTAAAATAGACAAATATTTCAGCAAACTTCATCTACAGATTATTTATTGTTATTTGCTTTTACTATTGTCATCTTGTCTTGTCATTATTATTTGTTAGGACTGAAAGATAAATTATGTTGATCTGGATTTTTGTTGCTTTGGTTTTATTGGATACTGTTGGTCAATATTGTTTAATTTTTTTCACTAGCCTATTGCGTTTTTTATTGATGTTTTGCTGAAGTTCGTATTTGGCTTTGTGTTAATTTATTCATACTTTTTTGGATGTTCTTAGATATTAGCTAACTTGAGCATATAATAAAAATGACCAATGAAAAAATCTCTCCGTTGGTTTTCGAAGCCTTTCCATTGTAAAAAACGGAAATTTTAGTTTAAGTTTATATATGTCGTATGTTAAAAGGGCCGATTAGAAATTACCGTCGATTTCCAAGGCCTCCCATGTATATAAGACGGGTTTTTATTTATTTTTAGTTATTATTTGATTCATTTATTTTTATTCATATTTATTTATTACTAACACTTTTACTAAGTGTTTTTATAGATATACTCCGGAGTCGCTTCCCATTGAAACTATTCCAATGAAGTTTGAATTATATTTTTTATTGTATATATTATTGACGTTAGGCAAACACTAGGCCGTTTCTTATATTATTATTTTCTTATATTATTTGTTTATATTTATTTATTCATTATGCTTGTATATTATTGTTATCTCCTCCTCAATTTGAAAAAATGAATTCAGTCGGGATCCACAGTTGTGGATTTTGAAGGATGTCTAATACCTTTCCTTCGAAATAACTTGAACCCCTTACCTAGAATCTAATGGTTTCGTAGACTTATTTTTTTGTTAGGTAATTAATTGATTTCCTAATTTTCCTAAAATTAGGTGGCGACTCCTTTTAAAATTGTTTTATTCTTTTAAATTAAATTATTTTTTGGAGTTACCACGACGTTTTGCCTTATTTGAATAAAGTAGGGATGTAAACAACTACAAGAGAGAGAATTTTTTTTTCCACAATTAATAAGGGACATTTTGTTTTTCATATAAGACTAAAAGGAATAACTGAAAAGAACCCACAAGCATAAAGAGTGGAAAAAAATTAGTTTCTTCTTTACATAATTAAGACGAAAGAACAGACTCTAATTAGAAAAAAAATTAAGAAAAAATTAGAGGACTAATTCCAACAGGAGCTACGTTTAGGGACCTTCTTCAACTAATTATTATGTGAATTTCTTTAAAAAGCAATTGTTAGTTAAAATACTAATGTTATGAAATATTTTGTTCAGTGAATCTTTATCTAGCAATTGTTTGTTAGAATGCTATGTTTTTTTTATTTCTATTGTTATTAGTGACAGTTATTTTCAATGATTTAACATAATAAATTTCAAGAAAAATGATGAATTTCATCTTAAAGTTTGGTTTCAACAAATGGTATCATGGTTAGGTAATATAAGGATAGGTATTTGTTTTTTTTATTCGAATTTCAATTGTGAAAAATATATACTAAACATCGAATCAAATTAATTCCAAATTAGTTCGATTTGATTCAATTCGATTTTTTTAAAATTCTTAATTCTAATCTTTTTTAAATTACTGAATTCGATTGAATTTGTAGCCAACATCCTAGCTCGGCGCCGGGCAGCAGCCATTACAAACAGAATCAACCATATATAAAACGAGCTCCACTGCAGCAGCCAATAGATGTGGTTTGGGTCATGAAAAGTTTTGGGTCCAAGTATAAGTAAGTGATTTGGATTATTTTTTTAAAATCCTTTTTACTAACATCGAATCAAATTTTTGAATTTTTTTACCCAAATTGATGAATCGAATTAATTCGATCTAATTTGACTTTTTGATATTTATTCCCAGCCCTAGAGTTAGGTCTTTCTATACATACTTCTCATTTAATTTTCTATTTATTTTTCTTAATTATACAAGATCGTCTCATAGTGGTGGAGCCACCTTATGATCAATAAGGAGCAAGGGGGCTCATATGACATATTTTTATTTGAAAATTACACTATTTAATTAGATTAAAATCTTAGTTTTATTTGTATATATAATATGTTGGCTCTCCTTATTTTCTTTGTATTTTTTATATTATAATATTCCTTAATAAA
This sequence comes from Solanum appendiculatum, assembly GCA_018342035.1. Lineage (NCBI taxonomy): Eukaryota > Viridiplantae > Streptophyta > Magnoliopsida > Solanales > Solanaceae > Solanum > Solanum appendiculatum. The sequence goes on from JAGDQO010000583.1 coordinate 737,014, forward strand.
ATTTCTGATTCCGTCACTCAATATAAACTTTATGTGCGATTATTAAGGCACCGCCCAAGGCAGTCCGTGATAGCTATTAGTGCACAACCTACCTATGTACGAGCTTTCTCTTTTTAAGTACAGATTAATTTAATACTTTTATGATAGTTTCATTGAATTAAGATTCAAAATATAAATTTGAAGAAAATCACAATTCGAAAGCAATTTATTTCATTTAAACATTAATTCCACTTTTCTGAAAATATTTGAACTGACATAGTCATCTTAAATTGAGATATACTAATGTTACTTTATAATTGACTAAGTTATGTCGAACTCTTTTCATTTTATTTTACTTCATGTTCAGAATACAAACTCATATAAATACAAAGATTCATCAAAATTATTATCACTTTAAAATACGTAAAATAAATCAATTCAAATACACTCCTTTCTTCTTTCGATCTTAAAAAATAGCTTTTATAGTGGGAGATTTACTATGTTCCTGACTTGTTAGTCATGTATTGGGAGTACTGTTGTAGTGTCTGATAGTGCAGTAAAGTGGATTGGTGTAAGATGCTTAAATTGACTTTGATATCATTACAAATCCCTTTGTTCAACTCTCTTATAATTGCTTCCACAAAATTTATTACTTCCTCCGTTGAATAGTATTTATTCAGATTTTGCACACTTATTAAGAACTATAAATAAAAGGATAATTTTAATATATCATTCTTTAAATATAATAAATATAATGTCTTGAAAAATATAATAGGAAAATAATTATAATTATTGATAATGATAAATTAGAAACTAAGTGTAAAATTGTTCATTAATTTTATAAAGTAGACAAGTATTATTGGACATTTTAAAATAGTATAATGAACAACTATTATTGAACGGAGGGAATACTATCAAAGTGGGGCGGTTAACCTGCACCTCCAATTTCCGCATGCCCTATTCACACACTATTCTCTTCCATCTATGTATATACACACTCTACCAAAGTAGATTGTTACCAAATCAGCATGGAAAAGAATTCCTGACAGAGTAATTAAGAAGTATTTACATAATTTGATCATTTGGTAATTATAGGCATGGTAGGCTTGAAGGGGCTGATTGAATTGTTTTGATTTTTCTTTTATGTCTCAATTTATATGATTCACTTTCTATTTTTGTTGATATTAAAAAATGATATATTTTTATATTTAGTAACATTTTATAATTATACAAATATTTGTCACTTATTTTATATCACAAATTTTTAAAAGTCTTTCATTCTTTCTTAAATTCTGTGTCAAGTCAAACTCTATTGTATAAAATGAGACGAAAGTAATATTTTTTTAGGACAATACATATGTTTGAAGAATGGAGGTATAGTGCGATGATTTTGTTGGACAAGATTAAAGATGATAATCAGAATTGCAACAAGTATAGAGGTGTCAAACTATATATTGAGTCACACTATAATAGTGTGGGAGAGGGTTGTTGAGATGAAGATGAGGAGAGGTGTGTTTATTTTTTAGAACCAATTCGGATTCATGCCAGAACGACCTATCACAAAAGACATCCACCTTGTGAAGAGACTGATGTAGTAGTATAGGGAAAGGAAGATAAATTTATATAGAGTATTTATCGATCTAAAAAAGGCTTATGACAAAGTCCCAAAAAAAATTCTTTGAAAATGCTTGGAGTGTAGAGGTGTATGTGGCTTACATTAGGGCGATTCGGAATATGTATTATAGAGGTAAGAATAGGGTGAGGATATTGGGAGACTCAGAGCACTTCTAATTCTTGTACACTCTATCCAAACTTTACTCATTGAAATTACACTCAGTATGTTAATATTGTTGATCACTTAAAAATTATAGCATTTTTATTTCCTCATTTATTGATAAATTCTCATAATATTTGACTAAACATAATTAACTTAACTAACTGAAATATACATTTTTAATTTCTTTAGGTAGAAAATATGTCATATTTAGATTAGTTTCAGAATTATACCATAAAAAAAAGTCTTGATAGTTACTAGATTGCATCACTACAATCCTAGTAATTACACCAATATTAATTAAAATATGATTTTCCAAAAGACCCTTAATGATAATGATGATATTGAAACAAAATAATTTAAAAAAAAAAATAAACAATCAAAAATAAAAATTTATTTAAAAAGGGAGAGGGTAGATGTGTAATATAAAATGATGTATTTGTACCAAAGAAAAACAACATTTAGTTAAAGGCGCTAGCAAGCCAGCTAGGTCTATACTGTACATTCTCTGTATGAATTAATGAAAGGCTATTGTTATTAAGTGCTGGGTAGTTGTATGATATTAATAATATGATTATAATGTTTACAATTTTTATTTAAATTTTTGGGTCCATCATATTCATGATATACTGGGATCTGTACACATCCTTTAATTTATACCATTCATACTTTATATTTCATTAATTTCTTTCTTGTCCTTTCTTAATTAATCATTTTTATTCAAAATTCGTTCAACCAATTATTTCAACTAAAAAAGTAAATAATCGATTCACCTTTTTCGTATTTATTTATTTAGCATCAATTTGGTGTTTGAATTAATTTTCTGACATGGTACTTCCACCGTCTCATATTAGTTGATCATCTTACTGAAAATAATTATCTCATATTAGTTGTTCACTTTACTAATTAAGAAAACTTTAATTATTTTTTTCCCTACATAACTGTTGCAGTTAATTCTTTTTTAAAGTGTTCACATTTATTTGTAAAATTCTCAAGAAGTTTTTAATAGGTGAATTAGTAAAACTATCTTCTTATTTATAATTTCTTAATATTCGTGTAAAAAGGAAAATGATCAACTAATATGGGACGAAGGAAATAGTTCATAATGTAATAATTGTCCTAGCTAGTTTTTCTATCTTGCGTTGAATGGAAAAGAACGAAAATGAAATTTTTTAAAACGAAAAAGAAATTTTTTAAAACAAAAAAAAAAGTGACTTTTTTTCTTTTAGTTTGTTTTCTTTGAAAAAAACTTATATCATATATATTTTTTCATATATTCGATGAACCTTATTGCACGTATAAAATTACGATAGCTAATACTAGTGAGACTTTTGTTTTTCTTTCTTTTGACTTCAAAAATGTACTCATTTTAAATTTGTATCACTCCAATTTGGGTGAAATAGGATTCTTAAGTTTTCGCTATTGAAATCAACGGTTTAAAGATAAGCCTCCTAACTATTACACTATTTCTGCCGTAAAGCAAAGGAAGTCGCTCTGACCCACCACCTTGATAGAAATTGCCAAATTTATAATTTTATAAATGAATCCTTGTGATACAATTAGTTCTTTTTTCAAATGATGGCTAAGAACTATGTGAATTCAACTGTGAAGATTTTTAAATCAAAAATGAAAAAGTTTAATCAATAAAAAATATTTTAGTGACTTACTTCCTATACGAGATTGAAAAGGAAGCTAGCAAACCCTTAAGTTTAATGACACAGATTTTGAGAGAGCTTTCATTTGTTGTAAAGACATCGAAGAAACTACATATGAACGGTGACTAACAACAATTTAACGCTCCATATCAAAGATTTTTTCATATTTAGAAGTCGAAATCGAACCTCTTATTAAAAGAAAAAGCAACCTCATCCACCGCACCTAACCGTCGTTGGTGGTTTAACAAGGTAATTAGTAAAAGAAAAGTATATATAATAGAAGAAAAAAGAAAAGTATATATAATAACCAAACAAATCTATTTTAGCAATATTAAAGTTATTTAAATCATAACAAATTAAACACCAAGATTTTCCTTCCTCTCGCAAAATCAACATAAGCTTAATCACATATACCTCAGTATAGGCTTTAAAAAAATATACATAAACTAACGGACAAAAAAACTAAAAAGTCATGGAATTAAAACAAATTATTACTAAAATAAACTTTCTATAACACTTTGTACAAAAATTGAAATTGGTGAATGAAATTAAATTTTGAATCACCAATTAATAGAATACAAACGAAAACTAATGAATAAAAATTAAGATTACTATACCTCTAACGGGACAATACATTAGTCCCCACCAAACAAGAAATAAAACAGACAAGCTGGTGTACTAAGCTCTTGCTCGTCACATTTCAAGTCTTTCTTTTCTTGTTATGGAGAGGATTTGGGCCGGTAGGAACTTTCCTCTTGTCGGATTCAACATCTCTACCAATTATTGACGTACTCGCCTGAGGTTGAAAATTGAATTGTTGTTTTTGCGTAGACGAGACGTATGGACCGGAAAATGGGGCCGGTGGTGGCTGCCGGATGGCGGAGGTGGTGATGGAGAGGAGGAGGAGGAGGAAGAAAATGAAATGAAAGAGACTATTCATGGTTAAAGAATGTTGTTGTGTTAAAGTATGTAGAAAAAGTTGGAATTTGGTGGGATTATATATATGGCTAAGGTTGGTCCAAAAAATGAAGATTGATTAAATACATAAAATTCCGTGCCTTCATAAGTGTTTTTGACATTGAGTTTTCACACGAACGGTTAGTCCTTTTCTTTTGGTTTCTCACCCGTTACATCGATTTTCATATTGAGTGTTCGATTAAATTCGAATTCATATTTTGAAAATGATTTATTTTATTTTTAAGAACTTGAGTTTGAAATCTTTAATTAGCGATAGAGAAATTTCAATTATTTCATCAAAATTCATGTTGGTCGCACAATTGATCTTGTTATTAATTTATTTATGAAGAATAGAAAAATTGAATTCATGTTGTAAATCTTCTTTTCTTTTTTTGATTCAAATGAATCAGCCGTGGTTCTTCATGTGCCTCAAAACACACTCTCCGTTTCCTTTTATAGCTTATTAGGATGGTCGTTAATTACCTATTGTTATTTTATACACACACACACACACACATATATATATATATATTATATTTTTAAATTTGTCTTAATAATAATAAAAGAGTGATCAATTTAGTGTAGTTACATTGTTACCTAACTTGTTTTATCTCATACTGCCCTGATTTATTTTTTAATGATCATATTTTTATTTTTCAAAAATCTACTTTTTAAAAAAAATAATAAATCTACTCCCTAAACTTACTTTTTATTTCAAATATCATAAATTTATTCTTCAAATTGCTTATATATGGTATTATAACATAGTCGGTCAACTATCACCATGTATAACTTACTTTTAAGTTTGAGTAGCACATTCTTATCACACCGCACACTGGATGTACTCCTCCCGAATACAGTGTATGATCACATCCTCATTAATCTCTCGATTATCTCGAATTACTGACCTTGACTATTTGAAACTTCCTCTCTTAGGGGTGACCTGCATGCCAAGCTTCACATCTATGTTCCCTTCATATGAGTGACTTCATTGAACTTGGACTTTAAGTACTCAGTTTTGGTCTTGCTCAACTTGAAGTTTTGGTCTTGCTCAACTTGAAAACTTTTAACTCCAATCCAAGGTCTATCTCCAAACCTCTGACCTTGTAGCAACTCTACCTCGTGTTTCGTCAAGCAAAAGTATGTCACCAACAAATAACATGCACCATGGTAGCTCCCCTTGAATGTTTCATGTCAGTACGTCCATCACCAATGCAAATAAAAATGGGCTAAGAGCATATCCCTGGTGCAATCCTATCACGATTGAAAAGTGATCCGAGTCACTCCAGAGTCCTAATCCAAATTTTAGAATCATCATACACATCCTTAATCACCCTAGTGTATGCTACAAGAACTCATCCAACCTCCAAATACCTTTAAAAAAACTTCCTTGAGGACTTTATCATATGTTTTTTTATAGGTCTATGAACACCATATGCAGTCACTCATCCTTTTCCTATACTGCTCTACCCATCTCCTAACAAGGTAATGACTTCTAAAATTGACCACCCCAATATGAATCTAAATTAATTCTTAAAAATAGACACACCCGTCCTCACCTTGCACCACTTCCTCCCAAAACTAAAAAATAATTTTTTTTCTCATCAATTTTAGTAGATTAAAAAGATTTATATATGTTAGTTTTACTCTTGTTATTAAGTAATTATTAGAGTATTTTTAGTTAAATTTAAAAGTTAAAATATAATTAATATGGATATCTTAGATAAATAATTTTGTAGGGGAGTAATTATTTAGAATGACGGTGTTCTTTCCACCCCACCCCCTTTTTGTGGGGACAGTTGAGAATGACATTTTTCTTTTTTGATTTCTCATTTGGCGTTCGGAATTTATATTGAAGCTCTGATTAAATTCGGATCACGCACTATAAGGCCTATTTGGAGGTGACGCTCTCAACAAAAAAAAAAATTTGCATCCAAAGTTCAAATCCGAAACTTTTAATTAAGGGTGGAACAATTCCATTACTACGCCACAACCCGTGTTGGTCAGTTAAGAAAGAGATTACTATTTAATGGGACGGTGACATTTTGTGAGTGGGAAAAATTTGGCGCTTTCGGAAACTTTGAGGGGAAGTGAAGGTTTTGTAATGTCACTTTAATTACTTAAAAAAATGTAATTATCATCTTGACTTTCATTTTCATATGGTAATCATTTTTCTTAAGAATATTTATTATAAGTTGGTGATATACGCGTTGAGGGGCATTTTAGTCATGATGTGGTCAAAGTCAAATGCCGACGCACTCATTAGTGTATATTAATATCATAGGTTATTTGATTTTGTGGAAATTAGTATAGGAGAAGAACCATTCATGAAAATATTGCATGGATCGTTCAGATTGAATATAAAAAATTTTGTTTTAGATTTTTAATTTTTGAATCGAAAAAATTATAATTCAAATTGAATTGTGTTGTTAAAACGTTTAGTCCACAAGTGGCCTTTAGGTCAATACATTTGACATGGACCTGGCCATAAAATTTCGAAAAAATTACCTAAATATACATTTTATTTTACCATAATCTCTAAAATTTAAAATATTCCCCCTCGGATACATCACTTTCCTCTCGCTGATACATCCCTATACCCCTCCCGGATACATCCCTCACCTATGTATCCAAATGTCCTATCCCCTCTCTGATACATCTCTCCCCTCTCGGATACATCCCTCACCTATGTATCTGGATATCTACTGATGTATCCGAAAGTCCAGTGATGAATCCGAAAGTCTAGTGATGTATCCGAAATTCATAAATTTTAAGAGATTTTTGTAATTTGAAAAAAGTAGGGAAATAATGTAATTAGCTCTTAACTGCATTATGAGATTTAGGTAAATTATACCAAAATTTCAATTGACATTTAATGATACGTGTTTTTATCTATGATATGTTTGTGTTTACACTAATTTAATAAATATATGATACATGTTTTTGTATAAACTATTACTCCATTAGCTAATTATATATAGTAGTTAATTCATGGACATTTTCACCTCATATATAGTTAATTAATCATGGTAAATTAAGTAGTTTGATCCAAACATCATGTGCATATATACATATACATACATTTGCTCATTTCAACCAATTAGTATTCATACCCTCTTAAGAAATTTGTTTTGGTGTATCACATCTCAAAGTGAATTAATTAGTAATAAACACAATTATTACCATCTTTAAACTTGTTAATCATGACGATTTTTCGAACTCAGAATGCTAGTACTACCTCCATCGATCCCATATTAGTTATTATGTTTTACTTCTCGAGAGTCAATTTGACTAATTTTTAAAATTAAATTAGATTCAATTAATTTAATATTTTAAAATTACAATTGAGATATTTAAAAACTATACGAAAATTACTATAAGTTGCAATTTTTCTCATATCAATATGGTGAATTAATATTTGTCAAATATTGATCAAAGTTCATATAGTTTGACTTTAATAAAATGAAATATGATAAGTATTTTGGTAAAGTAACTTATCAAGGAGTACATCGAAACATATAAATAAAAATATATTTATTTAAATTAAAACACTGATGGACACTGTGAGTTATTTCATACTAGATAAATTACTATGAAATAACCGACGGTGCTCCTAAGAGTTTCGTGGCAAAAATAAAATCAGAAGAAAATTTCTTCTTTTTTTCCAATTATTTTTTCAATAATTATCGAGAAACAATGACTACTCAACTAAAGAATAATAAAAGAATATAATTACAATTCAAACTTGTGATGATAATGTTTGAATTGTAATAACTTTGCTTACTGTAACTTATTCTCTTAAAAACTTACCATAGTATTTTAAAATCGTAACGAATGAATCGATTTTAAAACTTAGAAATCGATATGTAAGTTAAAATCGTAACGAACGAATGCGCTAGTATATACGTAAGTTAGTTAATCCTTCTTCCGTTTAAAAAAGAATGGTCTAGTTTGACTTGGCACGGAATTTAAGGAAATAAAGAAAACTTTTCAATTTTGCAGTCCTTAAGTAAAGTTATGTCAAATGTATCAAAATGCCCTTTAATCTTATAACCTTAAACATGCCAATTGGAAAGTTGAAATTAAAATGTTGCAAAAAAAAAAAGAGGGTCATTCTTTTTTAGACAAACTAAAAAGGAAAGTAGGTCATTCTTTTTAAAACAGATGGAGTAGTACTCTATCAAACAAGAAAACTTAGAAATTTCATTATATCGTGTTGAACTTTCACATAAAGAAAATTGAGTCAAGGGTCAAAAGAACATTTAAACTGTCCCACTTTATTGTTTCATATATGAATTATTGAAAGTGTGGATTTTCTATCCGAATTATCACTCAATGGTTAACAAAACACACCTGGATATTGACTAGGCAAAATGTTTGTCTAGAAGTGCTTCTAGGCGCGTTTGTTCATAAAGTCTTCATTCACTTGGCATATATAACGACTCTATTTGCAGGCACATTAATTTTTAAAAAAGTATATTTTTAATTGACTTCTTTATAACCTTAAACACTCCACTTTCAAGTCAGAGATATGTAGCAAAGGCTACTGGAAATAGCAAAATGCAAAAAGAATAAAAGAGTAAAAGCTGGGTTTCATTAAGCGTAATCCAAAGGAAAGAAATACAGTACTGTAAATAGAACGGGACTCTAACAGAAAAGATACGTGGCAGCTACTCCTAAGGCCACTTGGAGGAACGGAAGATAAAATAATTACAAGACTTAATTAACAATATAGAAACTACAGACCCAACTTAACATTAAACTAACATCTTTAATTCTTCTAGAACCTTCCCAAACAAAGGTAATTACCAATTTACCCTCAAGCATCTTCGTTCACAACAATTCCATCCTCCATTGAAGAACCTTGATGACATTTCAAGGTTGGGAGTTGTTGAATTCGGGAAACTGAGATTGAAGAAACTTGTACTCCTCCCATGTTGCTTCTTCTGGAGAGAGGTTAGCCCATTGCACTAATACTTCTGTCACTGCCATGTTCCTTTTCTTGACCAATCTTCGATCCAAAATTGCAAGAGGTTCCATTAGAATCTGACCCTCCTTTTTACAGATTGGAGGTTCTATAGTGGCCACCACCTGGTTCCCTATCTTCTTCTTCAGTTGTGATACGTGAAACATCGGGTGAATTCTTGAACTAACTGGCAATTTCAACTCGTAAGCAACTTGACCAATTTTGCGCACAATCTGATAAGGCCCGTAGTACTTTGATGCTAATTTCAAATTCCTCCTGATGGCTACGGACGATTGTCGATACGGCTGAAGTTTGAGGTAAACCCAAGCTCCTTCTTCAAATACCCTTTCTGTTCTCTTAGAATCAGCATAAAGCTTCATTCTTTCTTGAGCTTTCTTCAAATTTTCCTGTAACACCTTACTAATGATCTGTTTTTCACGCAACCATTCATCAACTGAGTTCACCCGAGATTGTGCTACTAATTCAAAGGACGGCAGGGGAGGATCATAGCCATACAAGGCTTTAAAAGGAGTCATCTGGATGGCTGTGTGGTAAGCCGTATTATACCAGAACTCTGCTAAACTCAACCATTTCCCCCAATTAGCAGGCTTATGCCCAGTCATGCAACGTAGATAACATTCAAGACACCTATTTAATCTTTCCGTCTGGCCATCTGGTTGGGGATGGTAAGCTGTACTCCAATCCCTTTGAATAATTCCTTCCAAAACAAACTTGTAAATACCGAATCTCTATCAGACACAATTGAGACTGGGCTACCATGTAACTTATTAATGTTATCTAGGAAAATTTGGGCAACTTGGGATGCTGTATAAGGTTGAGATAAAGCTATAAAATAGGCATACTTTGTAAAACGATCTACGATGACAAAGATTACCTCTTTCCCATTTGACTTTGGCAATCCTTCTACAAAATCCATCGATATATGCTCCCATACCTTTGAATGAATTGATAAGGGCTGCAACAGTCTCGGATAAGCTACATTCTCACTTTTATTCCTTTGACACACATTGCATTCCAAAACAAACCTTTTAACATCCTGAAGAAGACCAGGCCAATGAAATATAGATTTGAGTCTTTGTTGAGTGGCGTACACCCTCGAATGTCCTCCCCAATTAGTGATATGCATAGCTTCCACCAATTGTTGTCTTAGATTTCCACTGCTTCCAACCCATATTTGCCCTTTGTATCTGAGGATGCCCTGTTGTAACGACATATTCGGTACAGCTTTATCATCAAGAGTTGGGATAATAGTTTAGCAACCTCAACATCTTCCTCATAGCTGCTTAGGACTTCTTGTACCCATAATGGTTGTACAACTGATATGCCTTTACATTCAACTTTCTTTTCAAACCTGCGTGAAAGAGCATCAGCTGCAATATTCTCTACTCCCTTCTTATACTGAATCTCATAGCTAAGACCCAACAGTTTGGTCAAACCCTTGTGTTGTAAAGAAGTAGTCATCCTCTGGTCTTTAAGGAACTTCAAACTGAAGTGGTCTGTTTTGATGATAAAGTGGGTTGGTTGAAGGTAGTGTCTCCATTTCTCAATAGCCAACAAAAGTGCTATCAATTCCTTCTCATAAGTGGAAAGCCCAAGGTGCTTGTTACTCAACGCCTAACTGAGGTATGCTAAAGGCCTACCCTCCTGCATTAGGACAGCCCCAACTCCTGATCCACAAGCATCGACTTCTATTACAAATGATTTAGAAAAATATGGTAGTGCTAAGACAAGAGCTTAGATCATGGCCTGTTGTAATGTTTCAAATGCTTTCGTAGCTTCCTCAGTCCACACAAAGGTCCCCTTTTTGAGTAAGTTGTTAAAAGGTCGGCTAATCAAGGCAAAATGTTTAATAAATTTACGATAATAGCCGGTCAATCCCAAGAATCCACGTAAAGCCTTCACACTGTTGGGGGCCGAGCCCAATTAAGCATGGCTTCAATTTTTGAATCATCTGTACTTACTCCTTTGCCCAAGATAATATGCCCCAAATATTTAACTTGAGATAGGCCAAAACTACACTTAGAGCGTTTAGCATATAACTGATTAGCCCTTAGTAGTTCAAACACAATCTTGAGGTGGCCAATGTGATCATCCAAGCTAGCACTATAAGCCAAAATGTCATCAAAGAAAACTAAAACGAATTTCCTAAGATGAGGCCCAAAGATTTTATGCATAAGAGCTTGAAAGGTGGCTGGAGCATTTGTGAGCCCAAAGGGCATTACCCGAGGTTGCCACAGCCCACGGTGAGTGCGGAAAGCAGTTTTAAACTCATCACCTTCCTTCATGCGAATCTGATGTTAGCCGAAAAGTAAGTCCAATTTTGAATTGAAGTGGGCTCCATTCAATTCATCCAATAAGTCGTTAACCACTGGAATTGGATATTTGTTCTTTACAGTGATGTCATTTAATTTTCTATAATCCACACACATGCGCCATGATGCATCCTTTTTTTTACCAATATGACCGGTGAAGCAAAAGGGGAAGAACTGGGCACTACTGTGCTAGCTTACAATATTTCGTGCACCAACTTTTCAATGACATTCTTTTGTTCATAAGAATATCGATAGGGTCTTTGGTTTACTGCCTTAGCTCCATGGACAAGTTCAATTGCATGGTCACCTTCACGACTTGGAGGCAAGCCTTTAGGTTCATTGAACAAGTCTTGATAATCAGACATCACTTCCTCAATCTGCGCAGGAATGTTTGACTGGTTCTCTACTGCATTCAATTGTGCTTGAGCCACAAAGCTACAATAGCTACAATAGCTACCATGCAACAATTTCATCATTGATTTAGCATTAGCAGGTGATACTTGTGCATTTGATTGACTTCCAAACAAGGTTACTATGCTGTCATTCATAAAGAATGGAATGCTTCGAGGATTTGTATGTAGTAAAATTGGAGTCACTGAATCGATCTAATCCATTCCTAGCACTATATCGCATCCTTTGACCTATAACTAATGCAAATTGAATGTAAATGTCATATTATTCATTTCCCACACAAACCCAGAGTTTCGATGCGTAGAAATCATTTCATGCCCACTAGCCAAGTTAACACGCATGGCTCTTCGCATAGGCTCCCCACGCAAGCCTAACATCTTTGGAACATTTGGGTCAATGAAGCTTTGGGTTGATCCACAATCTATAAGAATAACCAGGGGAATTTTTTTGACCCTACCCAAAATTTTAATGGTGGCAGGAGAAGAGCCCACCTGGTCCAAGCCCATTAACACATTCAAAGACACTTCCGCAGTTACTTCTTTCTCTTCCTCCTTGGCTGGACAGTCCTCTTGGACCTCCTCTAGCAGCTCGGTTGTTCCCGATCCTTCACCCATTTCAAACTCACCAGTCAACATATGCAAGCCTTTGGGTTTGCAAATGTGACTCAGAAAATATCGATCATGTCATTTGAAGCAAAGGTTACGTTCACGTAACATGTCCAATGACATCATTTTCGGTGCCCCCTGTTTGGTGGGTCCATTTGTCAATAATTTTTGTAGGGAAGTACTAGGAAGGGCTATGGGTCTAGAATTTGATGATTGCTGGGCAGAAACAGCTGAAAGACTTCTGGGGTGGGTGACAGTGTATCGAGGCTGTATATTGTGATAAATAGCAGCTAACGTCTCTTCATGTAACTTGGCAACCTCCAAGGCGTCCATTAATGTTTGAGGATTAAAAGCACGTACCATTGACCTCAAATAAGCCCTAAGGCCTCCAATAAAGCAGGACATAAAATAAGGTTCATTTAGGGTTGGATTCACTAACAATAAGTAATATCGCAACTCTTCAAATCGAGCTTGATATGCATTAACATCACCATTTTGTTCTAAACGATTGAACTCGACCACAACATCCATGGGTCGAATATTTCCATATCGTCTACACACATCCATACAAAAAGTCTCCCATGAGACTTGGCCATTATGGTCCATCATGTAAACATCAAACCATGTGTCCATTTTATCCTTCACATGAGTAGTCACATAATGCATTTTGAGTTCGGAAGGAATCTGGGACAACTCAAAATATTTGTCACACCGCCTAATCCAACCACGGGGATTAGTTTCATCAAATTCTGGAAAAGTAAGCTTAGCTCGTGAAAAGGTAGCTAAGCTTGGTGCAGAAGTAGGGGTTTGGGCTAAGGGTAAAACAACAGGAGCAAGATTTGAGGTGTGGTTGAATAACGAAGCTGGTTGTGTGGATGGAAAAACATTGGGATTGGGTCGGGAAGCGAAGTAAGATTGTTGATAAGCAGGGAGAGAAATGGGTAGGAAACCTGTAGTAACATTTGTAGCAGAAGAAGCAGGGATTGAGAGAGGGTTTGTGAGAGAAACTGTCACAGGGGTAGAGGAAAAATTAGGGATTCCAGGAAAAAGGGTTGGGGCCGGTGGTAAGGATGGAATATTTCGTGGATTAAAGGGAGCTGGGGTAAGGGTCAGTCCTCTACCATGAGGAGGAAACAACTGGGCACCATTAGTGGGTGTGAAAAGAGAAGCAAAAAAATGAATGTTACACCCAACCGAGGACTCACCGTGTTCCGTTGACGTTCCACCAGTAAGCATCAACGCCGGAGTTGGAGTCCGAACCAACGACTCAGATCTACGATCCTGCTCCAAGTGGTTTAACAACATCTCTACACGACAGTTGTTATCAGTGAGGGTCTGTCTCGATTCAGCATCTCGCTTAGCCTGAGCTGCTTCCATGGCCTCAAAACATTTCTGAGTATCCAAGATATATGCAGCTATTTGGGTTTCTATGCGCTTCAACCCATCATCGTCAACTTGACGAGTATGTTGAGTTTCTACCATCGTCGGACAACGGCAAATCGTCACCACTCTGATACCAATTGTAGCAAAGGCTACTGGAAATAACTAAATGCAAAAAGAATAAAAGAGTAAAAGCTGGGTTTCATTAAGCATAATCCAAAGGAAAGAAATACAATACTGTAAATAGAACGGGACTATAACAAAAAAGATACGTGGCAGCTACTCCTAAGGCTACATGGAGGAACGAAAGATAAAATAATTACAGGACTTAATTAACAATATAGAAACTACAGACCCAACTTAACATTAAACTAACATCTTTAATTCTTCTAGAACCTTCCCAAACAAAGGTAATTACCAATTTACCCTCAAGCATCTTCGTTCACAACAATATATCAATGCCACGGCAGAGACAAGGCCTTGGCTAAAAAGATGGAGAACCTATTCATTTGACCATTTTCTCTTAATTTATACGATGATAGTTTTAACATTTAATCTTAACTTTTAATCTAATATTAATTTATTTAGATTTGCCAAAGTGAAATTATTTTTCTGCGTGACAGAATTTTTAAACAAAAGAGAGAGTGTACACACATCATCAGAAATTAATTGAGCTGTGTTTCGCTAACTATTGAATGGTATTTCAGGTAGAAAACTTACAGTCTTAATAGTTCAGGCGTGAAACTCAAAAATTGGGATAGCTATGGTGTGTTTTTGACCCTTATATTTTTTTAAAAATCAAAACTTATATGGTGCTGAAGTTTCACACGCTGAAATTCGAAATTTCGTCATACTATGTTGATGCTTATTCACCTATAATGAATTTCTCAACTCCACTGGGTGCCGAATTTTTTCAAGTTTAGGAGTGTTTTTAATATTTTTCCTGGCTTTTGAGCCCTATGCTAGAGTTTGAGACCACTTGTTATATCATATGATAGAGCGGGGGTGTATCTAAGTTTAGTTATTTAAGTAGAGGATTATTTTTAAGACAGTCAATAGTTCGAAAACAAAACTAATAATTTATGCCAAATTGAAAAATGTTTTCAATACTTCTCTTAAAATATAATATTGCTCGTATAGTTCAAACTTCAGACATTTAGATTTGAAATCTCAAGTAAAACATGACAGTCCCTAATTTTAGACTCATGTAAAGTTTGAACTACCAAGTTTAATTTTAGATTCTTAAAAGTCTGATTTTCAATTTTAATTTGCATGAAGCCCAACTTTAGACATAATTAGGTATGAACTTGGGCTCTGAAAAGTCTTTACTCTAAATTTGAATTTATGAAAGCTAACAACTACACATTAATATATGTCACAATATTATTTAGCATTTTTTCCCCTCTTAAATGTAATCATTTTGATACGATAATTCTTCGTTGTTTATATAAAGCTCAAATAAAATTAATTATAGTGTAGAGACAAAGCATAAACACCAATCAATACGGATCATAACTGCATTAATTAATCAAGGAAAGTGTATTCTTTCAGTTTAAATTTTATATATTGATAGTATAAAAAATATTTATATATACTTAATTAGATCATTTAGAAGATAATTGAATGTAAGTTTATTTAATATTATTTATTAGTAACCTGAAATTAATAATAAATGTTGCACACCTCTAAGGTGAGGGAACTGGGTTCGAATTCAAATTTTCAAAGTGAAATTTAAAATCACCACTCTACAAAACAAACTTTATCTAGTAGGTCATTTAATTCATGTTTAAACGTTAGTACGCTATTTTTATATTTTTATGTTTAATAAAATTATCATACGAATTGGCATTAAGTGACATGCTTTAACTAACGTGCATTAGTCGTTGGTGGTGCACCCATCGTCTTCAATCCTAGGTTTGCCTCTGACTAAACATTCATTAATAGGGATAGTGTGGTAAAATAATCATGTCAATCATTATTTTTTTAATAGATATTTTAATTCCAAATATAACAAGTAAAAATGAACGAACGAAGCATTGGGCATTTTCCATTTTGTGAATAAGTTGAGCATGTGAATTCAAGAAACAACATCCTAGACTCGTCAAAACTGAAAATTCAATTTTGAGGACTTTGAAAAGTAGTCCTTTAATAGACAAATCAATAAATGAAATAAATAAATACAAGGACTTGACAAATGGAGTAAATTTAAAGACTTATGCTTTATTCTTTTCTACTTTAGTTTATAAATATTCTTGAAATATTTTTTATTAAAGTTATGTGGACTAAAGTAACCTGTGTGTGCTCTTTGATTTGGAGAAATGAAAACAAAAGTAAATATGTTATTCAAGATATTTAGAGGGTGTATTTTGTAAATTACATGAACAGTAGCTCAGTTAAAAACTATTCAAAAAAAGAGAAAATAAGCACCTTTCGTATATTAGTTTAATTGCTTGTGTAAGGTATTTAATTATATTACTCACGTCAAACTCAATTAGAACAAATTCGAGATTTTATAACTTATTGAGACTAATGTAAATAATTAGAGAAAATTCATGATATATTTAAAGTGACTAACTTATTTACATAATAGACGTTTGAGAATATGCACAAATTTTTTTTCTAAAATTGTAGTTGAAAGTGTCTAACAGAAACACTTTATTATTTGTGTTGAGGTGCTCAATCGACTGATAAGTTTTTATTTTATTTTAAGAGGAATTAAGATCTCTTGATCACTTAAAAAATGAATAGAAAAAATAACCATTTCAAATTTCTCAGGTATAAAAATAAAAATCTCTACGTAAATTGTTTAAAAGATCAATTCTCCCTATATTTGATTCTATAATAAGAGTTCTTTTACATGCCAGAATTATTATCCAAATGAGATAAAAAAAAAAAAAAGAAGACAAATATAAAGAACAAAATTATGTAGAAAAAAAAAAGGATTAATAGAAGTGAATATGTTATAAAGTAGATTTTGAGTAAGTTAATTATACCCTTTTTTTCTTGTTTGTTTTTTGTCATTATTTCTTTGCTTCTTTCGAAGTCATAGGATACTCTTCCTTGTAATGGTTATAATTAATGGCGGAGTTAAAATTTCAATTGAAGGGTGTTAAAATATAAAAAAGTTAAATTACATAAAAATAAAAAAATGTCAATATATAATATATTTATATATAAAAATATTTCTATGTAGTTATATACTATAATTTTTTGATGAAGGGGTATGGATCAACACCTCTCAAGTGTAGGTTATAACTATATCATATGAAAAAAATTCTAATTATCGGGGTAAAGTTATCACAATTTAATAAGTTTCTTATTCATTTTTATTGAACAGAAGGGGAGCAAATCCAACAAAAATAGTCAGATGAGGAAAATTATATTTTTGCTCAAATGAAATATCAGAAAATAACGGAATTTATTGGCTGCGTAAACTCTAAGTCAAGGATCTTATATACTAAATAGTATAAATATAATTATTTAATTTACTATTATAGGGTTATCGATTAACGCGTTAAGAAAAAACTTCAAACTGTTTAGAATCGATTATCCAATAATAAAAAAAATTAAAATTGTTACCGAAACAGCTAAGTCAATAACTCATTACCGATAAATTAATAACTTTTTTTTTATTCGGATTATCGATTTCAATTCGATTTTGAACAGCCTTACCACCAGTAGTAAAATTTGACTTTGGTGGAATGATGAAGGGCTTCGATTCAAATTTCTATCGATCGAACGGTTTAGAATTTCCAATATTAAACGCTACGACGGCCAATATAGAATTAGAATTTGAAAAGAAAATAAAAAATGCCGCCATACAAGACTGTCTATGTTGATGACATAATTCTTTCATTTTTTCCCCCACAAATAATAAAATCAAAATAAAAAATAATATACTAAAAATAGATTTTCCCTTTTTACCCTATTGATTTATTTTTATTTGTTCATTATATTTTTAAAAAAATTACTTCTGATTTCTTATTTGGTGTTTGATACTCGTATTGAAGTTTGATTATTATGAATTTGCGGTGCCACATGGAGTCCCATTCGAAGGAAAGCTCCTACGAATAATTTTTTTTTATATTGAGGGTTCAAATCCAAGAGCTATGATTTATATGGGTCAAATAATATGAAACAGAGCAAAATACTGCTGTAGCAGTATAATATCTAGAAAATGTTAATAACATACTATATCCCAATCCAATCATTCAATATTCTACAATTTTCAACCCTACTCTATCAAAAACCCATCTAAAAATCCCAAACAAACAAATTCTTGTAAGTATCAAAATTTCCCAAATACTCATTTCAAAAAAATTTCCATGTTTGAATCCAGGCCTAAAAGCTTTTTGTTAAACTTAGCCCTTTTCTTTATACTAATTTACTTATCCTCTGTTCCATTACCAGTCAACTCCCAATGTAACAGCGGTTGTGATTTATCATTAGCATCATTCTACATATGGCGAGGAACAGATCTCACTTACATCGCAAATTTATTCAATGTCGCAACTAGGCAAGAAATCATGGATTACAACACCAGAGACACCATCCCCAATCTAGACAGTGTAATCGCCGGAACAAGAATTAACATACCTTTTCGCTGTGATTGCTTGGAGGATGCCGATTTTTTAGGTCATGATTTTCAGTATGAGGTTAATTCAGGGGATACGTATGGTGTAATTGTGTCGAATTACTCCGATTTGACGAGTGTTGATATGATGAGGAGGTTTAATAGTAGATACCCGGAGAATAGTATTCCGACTGGTGTGAATTTGAGTGTTGTGGTGAATTGTTCTTGTGGGAATAGAGATGTTTCTGAAGATTTTGGGCTTTTTTTGACGTATCCTTTGAGATCAGAGGAGAACTTGACGTATGTGACGGCGACGACGAATGTGAGTGCTGAGTTAATACGAAGGTATAATCCAGACATGGATGCTAAATTCAGTGCCGGAGAAGGGATCATCTATATTCCGGGAAGAGGTTGGTGTTCTAACTTAGCTTAACTGACGTTTATGCTCTTCAAATTTTGGATATGCATAAATAAATACTTAAATTTATATAAAATTAAACAAGTAGATATATTGATCCTACATGACGTAATACATTATATACGACAAAATATAAATCAGTTCAAATATATTGCACACGATTTCTCATTTTAGATATTAATTATTCGCATTGCTGAGGGCTATGGTCAAATATATAGATGTTAAACAAGACTTTAGAGACCTATATTAGGTGCTATTTTTCTTGTTTGTTTTTTGTCATTATTTCTTTGGTTCTTTCGAAGCCATAGGTAGTTATTCATATCTCTTTGATGTGATTCTAGTTATATTTAAAAAAATGTAATTAGACTAGTAAAATACGTTAAAAAAAATATTTGTCTTTCCATAGTAGCTTCCATTTTTTTTTGCTTTCTTAGTAACTTGAACTCATAACTTTAAGATTGAAGGTGAAAAATGCTCATCATCTTAAAAACCCCTTTTGTCATAAAATACATATGGTGGTTATTCATATCTCTTTAACGTGATCCTAGTTATTAATTAAGTTATTTCAATTCCACGAGATTCTTTCCATATATCTTTAACGTGATCCTAGTTATTAAGTTATTTCAATTCTACGAGTTTCTTATCTATTTCATTAAACAATGATAAGGGAGAGTAAATCAAACTATAAAAACTCCAATTGAGTTTAATGATAATCAAGCTCAAACGAATAATTAACTTCCATCACATTCCGGTAACTATAACTTTACAACTTAATTATATCCACCTCGCCCTATCCAGTAATAAAACTAACAAATCCTAATTTCTTTATTCTAATTTACGTGAGAAGATTCAAATTACAAAAATCATAAACTACATCTCATTCAATGTAAATTCAAACATAAATCCCCTCTATTCTAAATGCACCGACTTACTAAAAACTATAATTGACGATAAAACTAATTAAGTTTTTGAGATTCGATATCAACTAACACTATATTTTGTACAATAAAACTTCACCCAATTCAAATTACTTAAACATCAATTTTTTTTTCGCTCAAATGAAATTTCAGACTAACTAAAAGTCAAAATCTACAGTAATACTACATAGTTGAATTTGAGTTTGGTCAAACTAGAATCACCAAGGGCTTCGATTGAAATTTCTTTTGATCTAACGGTTGAGAATTGCCACCACTAAAAAGGCCGCCATGGAAGACCAGAAGAAAGTTTCGAAAGCTGTATGAACACGGCTTTCATTAATTCCCTGACAAGTGCGCTGACGACACAATTCATTTCATTGTTTTCCCTAAAGTATTAAAAAAATTGAACAATAATCATTCAATATTTTACTAATTTTCAATCCAACTTTATAACCAACTCAGTCAACGCTTCCTCCAAAACCCAGCTCAAATTTCCCCGAAAAGTACGTTCTTGTATCAATTTCCTAATACCCATTTCATAAATTTCCAGAAAAATACGTTCTTGCATCAATTTCCTAATACCCATTTCAGGAAATTCAGAAAAATACGTTCTTGAATCAAATTTTCATTCTTTCTTCATGAAACATGTTTGAATCCAGGCCAACAAGTGTTTTGAGCTTTGGGGTTTTTCTTATACTAGTTTACTTATCCTCTATTCCATTACCAGTTAACTCCCAATGCAACAGAGGCTGCGATTTAGCTTTAGCTTCTTTTTATGTCTGGCGAGGTTTAGATCTCACTTTAATTTCACAGATGTTCTCCACCAGTATACCAGATATCGTTTCTTACAACAACAGGGAAAACGTCCCTAATCAAGATAGTGTAATCGCCGGAACAAGAATTAACATACCTTTCCGTTGTGATTGCTTGAATGATGGGGAGGTATTGGGCCATGCTTTCCCGTACAGGGTTAAATCCGGTGATACTTATGATCTTGTGGCGAGGAACTACTCTGATTTGACGACTGCGGAGTGGATGATGAAGTTTAATAGTTATCCTGAGAATAATATCCCGGATACTGCGAATTTAAGTGTTGTAGTGAATTGTTCTTGTGGGAATAGTGATGTTTCGAAGGTTTTTGGGTTGTTTGTGACGTACCCTGTGCGGGCTGAGGATAACTTGACGTCAGTGGCTTCAGCAGCCAATGTGAGTGAAGATATAATCCGAAGGTATAATCCTGCGGCGGAGTCCATATTAGATATAGGGGAAGGAATCATCTATATACCGGGAAGAGGTTGGTGTTCATGATCTTTTTGTGTTTGTTTTATTTCCTGTTAGAAGTTTTATGTCTTGCTTTAGAACTTTAAGGGGTTGTTTGGTAGTTGGTTAGAGTTATGCAGATATTAGTAATGTAGGAATTAGTTATGAATGAATTATATATTATTTTATGCATGTATTAGTTATGTAGGGATTAGTTATACGAATCTACCAAAAGTCATATAAAAATTAATACATAAATAACTTGTTTCTTATTCAGCTACTAAACAACCCCTGAGGTTATAGTCCTAGTACTTCTTTTTTGGTTCATGTTTTAGTCTCGTGGGAAAAAGGGGGGGGGGGGGGGGAATGCTCTCTCTTTTTTAATGATAAGGGAATCCCCAAATGTATGCAACAACTCACAAACCGCACAGGAGAGTAAACCTCACTAGGCAAGTCCCGTGTGACGAGCTCGGCCTAGAAGGCCAACCCCCGCTGTTGCAGGCAAGGAGGCAAATGCTTTTTTGTGGGAGGAAGTAGGCACTTTGTCAAAAAAAGAAGGAAGGAAGGAAGTAGGAATTAATTTTGGAAGCAACATGGTTTGTTTAAGGGTGACATTGGATTGAAGTTTATAGAATCAATGAGGATTGAATCATCAAGGATGGGTTTTGATGTGTCCAAAAGCACAACGGGAACTTGAAGCAGGGATATAGCACTAAGCATGGAACATTAATGCAAATTTTGTTGATGATACCTGTTTTCTTTATTCTCTTTTTTGGCGTGATGCACAGTGTAACGCTGGACCAATTGAACTTAAGCATTGTCATCTGTCTTTGTTCTAAAGTTGTTCGTACATTGGACTAAAGAGGTTCGAAGTACATGATCAACTCTAGTAGTGCTGAACTGCTCATATCGGGAAAATGTGACAATTTTCAAGCATAATAATCTTGTGTGAAATTCCTATGATTTAGAAAATGCTTTTGATTAGCAAAATTCTAGCTATACCAGCTGAGTTTATCTCTGGGCTCCGTAATGGCAACACAAGCAGTATTCACAAATAGAAGAAGCACAACTGAGTGACTGTTTTCTGTTGCTTGGCTTCTTTGAGCTCTTCAATCTGCATCCTGGATCATTTCTTCAAACTGCCGACCTGCCTCGATTCCGGTCTTGAATAAACATTTTTATGTATACCACATGGAATGCAAATGTGAAGATTAAGAGTTACATTTACACTCAAAGAGAATTAGATGAAATGAATGTAGAATAATCTTATAAAAAAGGAATGATCTTTAATTTTGTTAGTGATGGTAAAATATCTAGAGGTATACCCTTTCGGAAGCACAAACAAGCCCTTTCAAGTATTGTTCAATATCACTCTGTTGTCTGAAGATCAAACAGTAAGTACCGAACAAGAAGAATCACTTAAAGAGCAGAGTTATGCGTTTGAGGATCTTTGCTATCCATAATGGCTTGCAACAGCTTCAGAATGAAAGCTACAAATCTTCTTATAGGTTAAAAAAAAGAAAGATATAAGGGCTTGCGGGATTCTATTTATTCTTGGTTCTTATTTTGGTACTTGGGGGAGCAGGAGTACAGTGCGGGCATGTTGCTTGTTAGCCTTTCTTAGATCAAACTCAAAATGATATACAACAAATGCCAGGATATTGTTGTGTTTTAAATAGAATGAGTTTATGGAACTAAAACTACCTGACTCAAATCTGTGTCTTGTACAAATGCATTTCTGCTAAGACACTGATATGCTCGTGTATCTTTCAATTTTTTTTCTAATAGAACAGTTTGCGATAACTCTGTACTGTTATTTGTGCTGGGAAGAAGTCATAGCTTGACGGTTAAGGAATGTCCTAAAAGAGCTTGCTTCTGACTTTGATATTCTCTACACCATATTTTATTTAATTTTCCCTCTTTAATCCATTCCAATTCCTTGATCTGTTCCATACAATGCTAAATTTCTCAGTACCAGAAATTTACCTTCGATACAACATCTTTTTGACAAATCCTTTTAATCATGTGCTTTACTTATTAAGGAATTAATATCTTTTACAGCTGGCCAGCTTCAATATATGATGCCTTTGATGTTTTTCTTTTTCAATATCTGCATAGTCTAAGTTTGCCAACTAAAATTGGAGAGCGGTAACACCTCTAGTACAAATACTTTGTCTGTTTTAGTGCTTGTGCCTACTACAGTTCTTTCTTTTTCACGTGTTCTTAATGTATAAACAGTGGTTTGAACCATCATTTCTTTCATTATGCAGATAGAAATGGGAACTTTCCGCCACTGCCAACAAGGTAACTCATTAATATTTGAAGTTAAAATCTGATTGCCTTGTTCTCTATTGATCTTCCATTCACTAGCACATTGCTGACATTTATCTTTTGTATTGTTTCTCCCTCTAATTTGCAGCACAGATGGTTTGGATCTTTCCTCGTCTTCAATGTTGGCTTATTTGTTATCCGTTTTCAGACATTCATGGTGATAAAGGAAGTCCTTTATGCTACCTACACTTACTTATCGTTGCATACTTCTTAATAATTAGGTTTGTCTGGTGGCGCTAAAGCTGGGATATCTATAGGAGCAATAGGAGTAGTCTTGCTGTTGGCTGGTTTGGTTTATGTAGGATGTTATAGGAACAAAGCACAAAAGGTTTCGCTGCTCGCATCCGAAGACCACCTCCGTCAGTATGGTCATGGTAGGTGTTGATCCCTGTTCTTTAGTTCTTATAAGTTGTAACATTCATTTATTTTACGTACAACATTTCTTAAGGTGCTTATACTTGGATCACTTTAAGGCTGAAAATGCAATTTAAAGCAGCTGATTTCTTTGTTGGAATTGAATATTTCCTTTAGTTATGGTGCCAACTTTTAGCAAGTATCAGAGTAGTAGAAAACAATGTTTGTCAGTTAACTTATATGTTAACCTTTTGTCTTGATTACGCCCAGAAGGCAGCACGGCAGTTAAAGCTTCTGATTCCAGTCGCCTGGCTGATGGCAATTCTCCAGCGCTTTCAGGCATAACTGTGGATAAATCTGTTGAGTTCACTTATGAAGAGCTTGCTACTGCAACTAATGACTTCAGCATCGCTAACAAAATTGGACAAGGTGGTTTTGGTGCGGTTTACTATGCTGAGCTCAGAGGGGAGGTTTGTGCTATTCTTAAATATTTCTTTTTGGTATAACCTGTTATATTATGAAAGAAGTGATTTTTTTAGTTCTGATCTAATGAAGTAAGTGGGTAAACAGTAGTCCAGAGAAATGAGGAATAAGTAATAACAAAGGGCAGGGAAGACAAATGCAGAAGAACATTCGACAAAAAAATGAATAGCTTAGTCATCTGGTGATGTTCCAGTGATGCATTGGCATACATTATGTTATGCATATTTTGCACATGTTAATCCTAACCAACACTGAAGCATGATTTCAATTCTCCAGTGGACGGGATGTGCCGTGATTTTTCTGTAGTCGTACTTATTTGTAAAGTTTTAACCATAACCTACTTAAAGAATTATTCAAGTGTCTTTATACCCTGTACTTTCTGTGCTGTAAACTATTTCAGAAAGCAGCTATCAAGAAAATGGACATGGAGGCTACGAGGGAGTTTCTAGCTGAATTGAAGGTCTTGACAAACGTTCATCACCTGAACCTGGTAAAATCTAACTTCTTTGCCACTAAGGCATGCCTCTTTTGACGCTCTTCTCATTTTCTCATTTGAGAATACATACATGATACATATATACAGGGTGGACCCACATGTAGCATTCCGGGTGCTCAAGCACCCATTGACCCGCCCACGAACTACATATTCTTATACTGAAATTTCTTTAAATTGGGATATAAGAGCTGAAGAGCACCCATCAGTCAAAACTTGGGGTGAGTGCTTTGGTTGAGAGCCAGATTTAAGGGGCATGGTCAGCTCCATTCACTGTTCGATTCCCTGATAAAACAATTTTAAGAACTCCTGTTTTCTTTTTCTTACTCGACTTGTCCTTCTTTTTCTCCCATAAGCACTCTTTTCTTTTTTATACTTATCTTGTTCTTCTTCTCTTTTTTTTTTTTAAACTTCTTTGTTTACTTTTTCATTTGGTTAATCACTGTTTTTTTAATGTTTTTTTTCGTTAATTTTTTCTAATTATCATTGTGTTAAAATAATATTGCTCTTATATTTTATGATTGCTAGCAATTTTATGTTAAAGGAATGTCAGCACCCACGACCTTAACTAAAGCAATATCAATTCAATGAACTAATTCAAAATAAATTACGTAAGCCAAGTGATTGCATTAGCTTGGTAGTCTTGCTGCTTGCGACATCTATCCTATTATAGAGCATAAATCAAGTGACTGCCACTTCAATGTTTGTTATGATCCTCGAAACCTATACTTAGAGTACCTTAGTTGTGTTAGAGTGGGTAAAAGTCCCACATTGGTTGGGGAAAGGACTGGTGGTCCCTTATATGGACTTGGGCAAACCTCCCCTCATGAGCTAGCTTTTGGGGTTGAGTTAGGCCCAGGTGCCATATCTTTACATGGTATCAGAGTCAGGTCCATCCCCGTTTGGGCTCCCGGTCCACGCTCCAGTCGGGCCTAGGCATGAAGGGAGTGTTAGAGTGGGTAAAAGTCCCACATTGGTTGAGGAATGGACTGGTGGTCTCCTTATATAGACTAGGGCAAACCTCCCCTCATGAGCTAGCTTTTGGGGTTGAGTTAGGCTCAGGTGCCATATCTTTATAGTTACAATCTGCCATTCATTTACAATTGAATAAATTGCTTGAAATGCACCTAGAGTGCTCGGAAGAGAATTAAGGCCTCGAAGGGAATGGGTGCTGCAAACTACACTAAAGCTAAAAGAACAATGGGTGCGTGGGAAAAGTAAAATCTTAGATACAAACTTATAGTTATAAAGTTATGTGATGAGTGAGGTCTTGTTTTGGTGCGGGTAATAACACACTTCAGGAAGGGTATGTGACCACTGTGAGATGATTAAAATCCACTTTCTTGATTTGATATCCTGAAGAAAGTGCAAAAGTTGTTGCAACTAAGAGATTCCAGGGGATTCGTTACACTTGTTATTGAGATTTGTAGTTTGGACGGGGTTCTTCAACATTCTTAAACTGGAGGGCCATTGAAACTCGGAACATGGAGTAATTCTTCTTTTTCTATACACTAGACTTATTGTTTCATTGATATCGAGTGCAGGTGCGCTTGATAGGCTATTGTGTTGAAGGTTCCCTCTTCCTTGTATATGAATACGTTGAGAATGGCCACATAGGCCAACATCTACGTGGTACAGGTATCTTTGATGTGAATTAAATCACATGCCATAATTAACAATCTCTCAGTAATAGTTAGTTCCTTAAAGAACTTTACTCAATCTGGTCAATTTATCTCCAGGAAGGGACCCATTGCCATGGTCTAAGAGGGTTCAAATCGCTCTAGATTCAGCTAGAGGTCTTGAGTACATACATGAACATACCGTACCAGTTTACATCCATCGTGATATTAAAACAGCAAATATTCTGATAGACAAAAACTTCCATGCAAAGGTTTGTCAAGGCACGTTTTTTTGTGTTTGTCTATTGTGGGAGGCTATTTTGTGATTGTGTTAATTGTCTGATTTAGGTTGCAGATTTTGGTTTAACGAAACTGACTGAAGTTGGAAGCTCATCTTTGCAAACACGACTTGTTGGTACATTTGGATACATGCCTCCAGAGTAAGTGTTTTCCCATTTTGAATTGAAACCTTAAAAGTAGTAATAGAGATGTTCCTCACCCTATTTTTTTTATTTGAAGAAGAGAATCCATTATTATTATTCTGAAAGTTGTTCCATAATTATGTTGTTGTATCCTTTTTTTTAAAAAGTGACTGGTGATCATTGCCCGGTCAGTCCAGAAAGGGTAGTTCTAATTATAAACCAAGGTTTTCTCAACGCCTTGCTCAAAGCTTAAGTTGTTACTTTCTAATTAAAGCATTTCTTTTGAGTGCCTCATGTGACGGATTTGCACATTGCTTTTCTACAGGTATGCTCAGTATGGTGATGTCTCTCCTAAAGTTGATGTTTATGCTTTTGGTGTTGTCCTATATGAACTAATTTCAGCCAAGGAAGCGATTGTCAAGCCAAATGGTTCTGTAACTGAATCAAAGGGTCTTGTTGGTTTGGTATATTTCTTTGAAAGGATTATATGTTTGCTCTTCATTCCTTTTATTGGTCTCCTCCTTCAATTTGATAGGCAATTTAAAACTCATAATTCATAATTGTGTAGCACTCGGATGATAGTTTTTCGTAGTATTGATCCCTCTTTTACCTTTGTTTATCTTAGTTTGAAGAAGTACTTAATCAGCCTGATTCTGATGAAGATCTTCGCCAACTGGTTGACCCAAGACTTGGAGACGACTATCCCCTTGATTCAGTCCGGAAGGTATAAAATTTTAAATGAAACTTGCATTGGTAGTAGCTAAAATAGTTGTTTCTTTCTGCTTCTTACAAAAATTTCTTCACTAATCACAGATGGCACAGCTTGCCAAAGCTTGCACCCATGAAAATCCCCTAATAAGACCAAGTATGAGATCAATAGTAGTGGCGTTGATGACACTCTCTTCGTCGACAGAAGATTGGGATGTTGGATCTTTCTATGGAAATCAAGGTATGATAAACCTCATGTCTGGAAGGTAGTAAACCAAAATGTTGCTCCCACGAGGCAGTTAATATTTCATTCAGGATCCTTGCTTGTGAGCGCGACCAAGACCATGCTGTTTTATGCATAATTGGATCAGTGTACTACTTGTGCATTTTTACTTGTATAGTACTTTCTTGAATAGTGTAAGGAAAGCATAGAAAGATGTCTTTGATTTGTAACATTTAGCACAAACTTTGTGAGTTAGAAATGGAACATCCCCTCATGGGGAAATACATGTTTTCTTTGTTGTCTGCTGTCTGCTGATGTGATGAGCTGTGCTTATTATTAGAGGCGGGGCTAGAATTTTCAGTTTATGAATTCTGGATTACAATTCTTTTTGCATATTGATTCTGGATATATTATTTGTACGTAATAAATTTAATTTTTATTTACAATTATATGGCTCGAGTCAAAATTACTGTGTTACAAGGTGGCTCCACCCCTGTTTACTGTTGTCCAATCTTGTAGTTCAACCCAGACATACATGTCTGAAATAAGACAGCAGCCATACTTTTTCATATGTTCGTTTCTTATGGCAATTGGAATCTAGTTTTCTTCATATTTGTTGGCTTAGCAATTTCATCTTTGATGAGTTATGCAAATAAAAAAGGTGGTTCTTTAATATCATTAAGAAAGAAAATTTGAGAGAAATGGCTTAGCCATGTCATTCATTGATAGTTGGACATATTTATGTCATCGTCATAACCAAAAGTGTACATTTGTACCACTTACCATTAACGATTTAAATAGTCGATTTTTAAAACTAAATTTCACACGTGACCTCCAATTAAACGAGTCACGTCACTTATCGATACTACCAAGTTAAACTCAGGCAAATTAAAATTGACCTACCCCGAAACTATATCCAATACATATCCATTTCAACCCAGATCCTAATCTTAGGACCCATTTAGATATGCGATATAAGTACATGTGAAATAGAACCATATGTAAAATGGCATAATTAAACATGAATGTACCTATAAATAAAGAAAAAGTATGCCCAGCAGAATCATAGACGCAACATGAAAGGAATAAGAAAATCAAGAGTCACTAACATGTTTTTACATTTAAGTTGTTAGTTATAGGTTAGTTCGTCATGAAAGTTCATTAGTATAATCAACGTAAATCACCATATGAGTACATGGGTGTGATCTCGACCCAATTAACTAAGTCATTTCACACCTTGCCGGGTGTGAAACATGACTACATGTCATGAGGATTCATATTAGCCCATATTGGGAGACACATAAAGGAGTTGTCTGAACCAATAACACGATTCTTAACCTATGTTAGCAAACATAGTTTCATGTAATTCGTCGTTATTAGACTAATGCCTTCTCAGTTAACCATTTATTCCTTCAAGTTTTCATGTTCATAGATTAGCCCGAGGGCTCGACTCATATTCATAGGTTTTTGCACTTTGTGCACCATAACTTGCATGAGATAACTCATAATCAAGAAATACATGTCATAGTTCGTATTCAAGAAAAAACATGTCATAGTATTTAAAGTTCAATTTCTTGTGGAATTTCTAGTAGTTCAACATTATCACGATCATATCGTAAGAAATCATCAAGAAAATAATCAAATAAATCGTTAAGCATACAAAATAGACATACCATAGAGAATAAACACCTTCATGGAGGATTCTTGATGGTTCATGATATGAGATTTCATTATAAATTCTAGTATATTCATGGACGGAATTTCGTAGACATGAGGCATAATCGTGGGGAAGAAGAACAAAGGTGTGCTCGAACATAAAAAATAGTTTTACCTAGCGTAATTGCTTCAAATATCCAAGAAAATCTAATCTTGAAAGGAGAAAAATAACAAAAACCTTTCTTGAACCTTGAGAATGAATTTTTCTTGAAAATTCTAGGATTGTGGTGTAGAATCTTATTGAAAATTCATAATTAATGATTAGGAAGATGAATAATACTTTGAAATACATAAAAGA
This sequence comes from Solanum appendiculatum, assembly GCA_018342035.1. Classification (NCBI taxonomy): domain Eukaryota; kingdom Viridiplantae; phylum Streptophyta; class Magnoliopsida; order Solanales; family Solanaceae; genus Solanum; species Solanum appendiculatum. The sequence continues at coordinate 766,889 of JAGDQO010000583.1, forward strand.
AACATATTAAATGTTGGAGAGTGAGAACTGAGAAGATAAGAGAAAATCGTCTTAGGATTGATGAGAATGAAAAATAAAATGAAAATTTTGGAGAAGTGCTATAGGAGTGCTGTGGGAACTTCTGGTCACACAACTAGACATTTTTGGTCGCACAATTTCTCTATTTTGCTATCTTTTGGTAAAATAATCATAATTTTTCACTCAAAAGTTAAATTGATGAGAGCTTTGATGGGTTGAAAACTAGACTTAAGGACCTTTAACTTTGTGTTAGAGGTTTCTTATGATCTTAATTCATATCTAACCTACTCTCCACACTTAACAATTAACTTCTTCATCTAGGTTCAATTAATTGATTCACCGAGTTCGAGTCTAATTTCATATGTGAAACGGTTCAAATCATAATACAAAAGTTTGAGGTGTTACGGGAGATAAGCAATCCACCATAAAAAAAAAAGGGTGCAAAATACCGTAAGAAATAACCTCACAAAATTCACTCAAAAAAATAAAAAAGGGTAACCCTTGTGTCTCACAAATACTCCCCTTAAACAAGACTCTCAAAATCCGCAGGACTACATATATGGATGCTACAATGTAATTTTTCAACAAAGGGGGTGTCACTTGACACCCCTTGGATAAGGGTGGGTCTACCCCTGTATAATAGAGACAAGTTAAGGTGTCTAGGTACACTCAAAACTAGAGTGTTTTGATCAAATTTTAATGTATATTGCTCTATTCGATATTAATGGAAATTTTGAGTTTTTTTTATTGTTCAAAATAATTAAATTGTTCAAAGTTTAATGTTTGAAATTTTTTTTCATATTTGCCCATTCCGTTAATGAACTTTGATATTTTCTAGGAGATAAATTGCACTACTTGTAAAGTTATTTTTATGATTTCACAAAGAATAATAGTGAAAAATCTTGTTTAAATAATGTCCTTGTCACAAATTCAGTTAAAGACAGTTTGGATTTCAAGAATCGATAAGTTTAAGTTTGGCCAATTTCTGTGATAAATGAAAATTGATATTTTGGGTAACAGATTTTGACCTAATAAATATTTTGTCTAATTTTTCTATACATAAATTTACAATTAGTGATGGAAGGTGAAAGAAAAAATATTAAATTCACATTTTAAAGATTGATATTAAATGTATATTTGCCATGTGTAGTAGAATATGAAAGTATTGAATAGATTGAATAAATGACATTAACTTTAGAAACATGTTTGTCAAATTATCAAATCAAAACAATCTGTATAGACGCTCTTCATATTTTATATTTAACATGTGCTATTCATTGTTTTGTATTATTTGTTGAATGTAAATTTACATAAAGAGTTTTCAAGTAAACTAATAGAATAAGTGTGAGTCATTTTTATGATGATATGAGTTACATTTATAATGAGGGTATACATCAGCTCTAAATTACAAAGTTGAGAAATATATCAATTTCTCATATGTAAATAAAAACATATAGCATTTGACTTACTCTCGAAATACTAACCGTGTCACATAAATTGAGACAAAGAAAGTAACCCGCCCCGCCCCCGGCCTCAAAGCCTAGGCCCACAGCCTCGAGGCCCCCCCTCCGCCCAGCGCCCGGCCTCGAGATCCCCCCTCTACCCAATCCGAGACCTCAGGGCGCCGTGCCCTGCACCCGGCCTCGAGGCGCCGTGCCCCGCCCCCATCCCGAGGCGTCGTGCCCTGCCCCCAGCCCGGTCTCGAGACGTCCTACCCGGCCTCCCTGGGCGTTGAGGCGTCCTTGCCCTGAGGCGAGGCCACCTGCCCCCCCTCCCCATGCCTCGAGGCGTCCTGCCCCGAGGCGAGGCACCCCCTGCCCCTCCTCCCCATGCCTCGAGGCATCCCTGCCCAGAGGCGAGGCCCCCACCCTTTCAGGGCCTCGAGGAGTCCTGCCCCGAGGCGAGGCCCCCCCATCCCCCCCGTCCTGCCCCTAGGCAAGGCCCGAGGCGTCGTGCCCTGCCCCCAGCCCGGCCTCGAGACGTCCTGCCCCGCCTCCCTGGGCGTCGAGGCGTCCTGCCCTGAGGCGAGACCACCTGCCCCCCTCCCCATGCCTCGAGGGGTCCTGCCCCGAGGCGAGGCCCCGCTGCCCCCACCCTTTCAGGGCCTCGAGGAGTCCGGCGAGGCCCCTCCATCCCCCCCGTCCTGCCCCGAGGCCCCCCGGCCCAGCCAAGAGGCCCCTGTCTTGCCCCGAGATGAGGCCACCCGCCCCCATGTCCCCCCCGGAATGGGCTCAAGGCGTTATGATAGCCTGAGGCGAGGCCCCCCGCCCGGCCTCGAGGCGTCTTCCTCAGAGGTGAGGCCACCACCCCCTCCCTTGGGCTGGCCTCGAGGCGTCGTGCCCCGAGGCGAGGCTCCCCCTTCCCCTCAGCCCGGCCTCGAGGGGTTTTGCACCGAGGCCAGGCCCCCGCCCCCGGCCTCGAGGCGTCGTGCCCCGAGGCGAGCCCCCCATCCCCCCCCCCTCCCCCTTGGCCCGGCCTCGAGGCGTCGTGCCCCGAGACGAGGCCCCTGCTCCCACTCCCCTGGCCCGACCTCGAGGCGTCGTGCCCCTTGCAAGACCCTGCCTCTTCCCCCCGGCCCCACCTAGAGGAGTCGCGTCCTGAGGCGAGGCCCCTGCCCCTTTCCCCTTGGCCCGGCCTCAAGGCTTCGTGCCCTGAGGCGAGACCCCCGCCTCTCCCCAGCCCAGCGTCAATGCGTCGTGCCCCGAGGCCCCCTCCCTCCTCCCCCCTCTCCCCGGCCCAACTTCGAGGTGTCGTGCCCCGAGTTGAGGCCCTCGCCCCCTTCCCCCTGGCCCAACCTCGAGGCGTCATGCCCCGAGACGAGGGGCCCCCCACCCCCTGGCCCGACCTCGAGCCATCCAGCCCCGAGGCAAGGCCCCCCCGTCCGCCCCCGACCCGGCCACCCGCCCTCCTTCTCTCGGTCCTGCCTTGAGGCGTCGTCCCCCGAGGCGAGGCCACCCGCCCTCCCTTCCTCGGCCCGGCCTCGAGGCGTCGTGCCCCGAGGCAAGGTCCTCCCCTTCCCCCTCCCCCTCCCCCGGGCTGGCCTCGAGGCTTCATGCCCCGAGGTAATGCCTTGCTTGGCACGGCCCTCGAGGCTTCCCCGCCCCGAGGCGAGGCCCCTCCCCTCACCCCTGGCCCGACCTCGCAAGGCGACGCCCTCCTCCGCCCCCGCCCCGGCCTCAATGGTTCCTACCCCGCCCTCCACTCCCCAAGCCCTGCCTCGAGGCTTTCTGCCTCGAGACGAGGACATTCCCCCCACGCCCCGGTCCGGCCTCGAGGCTTCCTACCCCTAGGCGGGCTTCCTGCACCTAGGCGAGGCCTTCCCCCCCATCCCCCTGGCCCAGCCCCGGCCTCGAGGCTTCCTGTCCCGAGCCTCGCTCCTCTGCCCGGCCTCGAGACTTCCTGCCCCGAGGCGAGGCTCCCTGCCCCTACCCCTGGCCTCGAGGCTTCGTGCCCCGAGGCGATGCCCCCCCGCCTCCCTTCCTCGGCTCGGCTCGGCCTCGAGGTGTCGTGCCCCGAGGCAAGGCGCCCGCCTCCCCTACCCCAAGGTGAGGTCCCCTAGCCCCCCTCTCCCTCGCCCCGGCTTCGAGGCGTCCTGCCCTGAGCGAGGCCCCTCCCCCCCGCCCCGCTGACCCGACCTTGAGGCGTCCTGCCCTGAGGCGAGGCCCCTCCCACCGGCCTCGAGGCGTCGTACCCTAGGCACTCCAGCCCCGCCCTGCCCCCAGCCTCAAGGCGCGTCCTTCCTCGAGGCCCCTCTACCTGCCCCCGGTCTCGAGGCGTCATTCCTCGAGCCCCCACCCCCCCACCCCGCCCCTAGCCTCGAGGCGTCGTGCCACTTAATTTTTAGAGTCGCCACTTAATTTTTAATAAAAATCAAGAAAACTTAAATTTCAAAAGATTTAAAATAGGAAAATCAATTTAAATATAAAAGGGGTTCGGAGTTCAAATGTTCAATTCAAGAAGGGTTTAGATATTTGAAGTGCCCGCTAACTCGCGGTTATCCCGATAATTTAAGATATTTAGCTAACTTAAAGAAAATATGCATGCTTACTACTTACTATAAAGAAATAATCAACTTTAATTTGAAAAGAAAAACAAATTTTTTCCTTAAATATGACTAAGTAAGGAAAACTTCCAAATATTTAGAACTCAATTTGAAGATTCAAACATTTACTTATTTGTTTTTAAATCAAGTATTATGAATAACTAATGCAAAATAGCTATATTTTGGGAATTATAAATTAAGTTTAACCTTAAGATTGACAAACAAATGCCCAACTTCAACCTGTCCTAAAAAAACTAACATGACAAATATATGGGCTTTGGTTCAACTTCAGCCTATCCTAAAAAAACTAACATGTCAAAATATATGGGCTCTGGTCCAATTCACTTGTCCTAAGCTAACATTAATTTATTCAAATGTGAAGGGGGGCCTTTTAGCCCAATTACAAAGAAAAAATCGCTGGAATTTAGGCTTCCTGGCCCATTTTCGCTGCTTTTAAGCAGTGTATACAGCTTATATATACTACTGTATATTTCTTGTATTCTGCGTATATTCTGTTTTATATTAGGTATACAGCCTTTCCTCGAACTCTCGGACACCTGTAAATCACTTTCCGGCCCTGTATTTAGCCTCCGGGGAACCTGTTCTTCGACTTCATTGCGGGTAGACGCAATGAAAGGGGTGAGTTGGGCCTTCATGGCCCACTAGGAAATGCAAAGAGGAAGAGGAAGTCCATGAGGACTCGAGTGGCATTTCACGAAAGAGAGAAAAAAAAAGAAGAAGAAGAGATTAGTGATCAAAAACTGGACAGACTTACAGGCAGCTAAAAATAAAATAACTAACACATGTTTTTTCAGTGAACCCCAATCAAAAATTGTAAATATACATGTAATGCTCACATGCTAACAAAGAGAGCAAATTTGACACTAATAAACCTGATGAAATTCATCTAAACAATCTCTAATGAAACTAAGGAAAGAATCTGTACGAAAAAGGAAAGCAATCCTATTCTCTTAACAGAAGACGACACTCTTCAAAGGAAAATAATAGAAAACATAGAGAAGAAATCCACAGCAATGGCGATGGTACAGCATAATAAGCAAAGCACCAACATTTTCAAGAATTAAACAATTTATTGGAATGCTACTACCATCCATAAAGGGACGACCATAATAGAAAACTTCAATGTCATGGTAAAATTAAACAAACACACTAGTGACCTCATACTATAGCAAAGAAGATATAACAGATTTGCTAAACACATGGCTAATATCACATACTATTATAGCTAAAAAAAAATAAGAAACCTTTGAATGTGAAGACTAACAACATTCAGTTAACAAAGAGATGCAGGCATGATGAATAATTTCGATAGAAATAATCAGAAAGAATAAGGCCCTTAAACTAAACATCAAATAGTCACTTATTCCTACACATATAAGAACTTCAGGATAAAAATGGTAGCACACAGCATAGAACTTAAGGACAACCACAAATTTTACCTTTAGGACCCCAACAGATGAACAAGAAAGACTTAGATAATAATATTAAGATTTCAGATTCGCAGAATAATGCATCGAACTTTGAAACGAAAGGAAGCGACCAACAAAGGCTCATCAACATTAAACTAGGTGGCTCATATTATTGCCTAAATAAACACTTGAACCTGCCATGAATTTAAAACAAGCTCTAACAACCACAGAACTAGGCACTCCGACAGGATTTTCACAATATTTGGGCACACTGAAATGCTAAAACGACAGGTTTGCATTAATATTAAAACTAAATGCGAGATCAAGACAATCTATTATGCTGGCAAAGGAATCAGAGAAAAGAAAACTTGATGAAATACACTCAAATCACAACATCAGTAGCCAAAAGAAAAGAAAGCTCGACTTGTAACTATGGCTCAAAAAGAAGTCGACCAGACCAAAATCACAGAAAGAAACAACCCAAAATAGCAAACCGAAAGCTTAACAACATCATAGACCTTGAGATACTAGAAGATATGTATTAGACGAACACGGAAATTAAACTTGGGCAACCACCAATCCAGATTCGAATAGGCAAACAACATGATGATCAACAAGAAAAGCTCGAACAGATAGGGAGATGGGTCTGAAAATTCACATTTTACACTGAGGTCAAATGAAACCAAAGAATCTCAACAGGCAGCGACTGGACTCGAGTTGCCGGAGACGACGTGAAAAGAACCCCGATGAAAGAAAGCAGAGATGGAAATTTTCTTCACTGTATGCTTTTTGTTTCAACCTCGGAGCTTTTATAGAGAGAAATGAGGGCTCGGAGGGAAATTAAGGAATCAAACGGATAAGAATTTGAATTCCAATATCAATGACGACAAAATTTTCCAACGGATGAAAAGGTGAACGTTGGAATGGGAAAATTGGGTCTATTGAGAAGAAAACTGAGTTGGGTCGGGTATTGCTATACTGAGATTGGGCTCAGAAAAAATTATGGAAGCTGGCCCAATTTTAGTCTTGTAAATGAGTTGCAAGTAGGGTAAGAAATTGGCTAAAATTCCATGAATTGCAACTGTCACATATTTTTCCAAAATAAGCGATTGACCATCAACATTTCAAATTTTACTTCAAGTCATATTTCAAATTTGGAAAGTAACTTATAATATGTATTCTAATTATATTTAAGTATGAATATTATTTCAAATACTTTGCAAAGAATATAATTAAACATAATTCTTTTTTAAATTCTAAATAAAGTAAAAAATATTTACTCCTATAATCTATGACCAAACACCTACTTACTTTTTCATTTTAATGAAAGGCGAATCAAATCATGAATAACTCTAATTATTGGTACAAGAAGCAAGGTTGAAATATGGTTAGTTGGCATGTCCAAACATTGACGATATCTAATGGAAGGATATTGCTTTTTTTTTTTTTTTGTGATCTACTAAGAATGCGATTAACTTAGCTATCTAATAAATATTTGAGGATATGTATAATTTTATTTTATTCAAATTGAATTTAAAATATATAATAGAAACACTTTATTATGTGTTTAAATACTTAATTAAAATAACTATTCACTCAAACTTTTAAATAAAGTTTCCTGAATTTTTTTTTAAAATGTCTATTGCAATGTTCCTTTCTTTTAATTCAAATTGTTATGGTTTTATGTGAGATCATTTTACTAACCCTTTTCGCCCAATGTTTTATAAGTCAGAACACCTATCTTTCGATAATCATGCACAAATTTTACTAGACATAATATTTAAATTTGTTCTTAATTTGATAAGTATTTCAATTTAAAGAATACATATTTAGACATTTTTATTTGATTTTAACTGATAATTAAATATTTTAATTTTAATTTTTTTTTAATATTCTGTGGACATGATACACTGACATGATATATAGATTTCGACAATATCTAATTGACTATTTAGTAAATTTGAAGTGTTCAATTGATATAATAGAGACGAGTTCAGGTGTCTAGATACACTCAAAACTAGAGTGTTTTGATCAAGTTTCATTGTATATTACTTCCTTTATTTCATATTAATTGAATTTTTGGAACTTTTTTCATTGTTTAAAATAGAGAAAAGACATTAAAAAAAAACCCCTAAATTTGGCAGCACAACTTACTTTAGCACTTAAACTACACAGATGTTTAAATACCCCATTAACATCTTTGAAATGATTTGTTTTCCACCTTAAGATTATAACAGCACTCTCATCCGCCACATCATAGCCACGTAAGCACCACATCATAACCATGTGCACCACGTTATTAATTTTTTTTTTTTTACTTATTCACCATTTTTTCTTAAACATTATTTAAAACTAATTAAATCAATTAATTATTTTGTAAATATATACCCCCTCTCTCCTATCTCTTTCTTCTTCCTTGTTGTTCACCATTTCAACCTTCAATGCTTTCTTTTCTTCTTCTTCACTATTCAACAATTTTTTAAAATAACTTTAAAGAAGAAAATTCACATTATCTTCTTTGAACCCTCCCCACGAATTTACTCTCTTGGAGAATGAATTTTTTTGAAAGCCAATTTTTTCTTGACAACTCAAATAAGAAATGAAGATTGCATAAGAAAGTTGATAAAAAAAATATAAATTCTATGAGAAATGTTGGAATGGATCTAGAAATCAAAATGGGTCACTTAAAATTCAAGAAAGGTTACATCTGCGAAATCGATATCAATAATACAGAGTGAAATCGACATCAATAAAATGACATTGGTATTGGATTTTACAGATTATTAAAGGATCAATGAAATGAAAATAGTGGATAAAGGTGGGGATGAAGATGGAGGAGGAGGTGTTTCAATAGAGAAAAAGTGTATTGAGGAAGACAACAAAATCAAAAGAAAAAAAAATTAAAGAAATTAAAAAGAGGATCCACAAATTTCATTTACCTCTAAATAAGAAAATTTACATATTTTTTAAAGAATTAATATATCAAGAAAAACTATTAAAATATTAGTTATATATTGGCCAATAAAAAAAGGCATGTGCGGGACTTAACAAAATTCAGTTTTTTTTTTCTTTTTTTCACGCGCTTTTAGGAGAGTACACTCACTCTCTCTGCCACATCATCCCTTAGGGGGTGTTTAAATCACTTGAAAAATGTTAAGGGGAGTATTTAAACGCTCGTATAGTTTAAATACTAAAGTAAGTTGTGCTGCCAAATTTAGGGGTTTTTTTTATGTCTTTTCTCTTTAAAATAATTGAATTGTTCAAAGTTCAATGTTTGAAATTTTTTCCATATTTATCCTTTCCTTTAATGATGTTTGATATTTTATAGGAGATAAATTGCACTATTTCCAAAGTTATATTTATGATTTTACAAAGAATAATAGTGGAAAATATGGTTTAAATAATGTCCTTGAATGTTTTTCTTAATAAGTATGCATTGCCTTACAAATTCAGTTAATATGGAATAGAGAGACTGTTCTGATTTCTAGAGTCAATAAGTTTAAATTTGATGATAAATTTGGGTATGAAATCTTCAAGTTTTTAAAAATAAAATTTATATATTTAGAAATTATAAAAGTAGTACTTATTTGAATTTCGAAAGGTAAGAAATGTCAAATAAATTGGAACTAAGAAATATGTGCCCAATATTAAAACTAGTAGTTGCAGTTTGAGAAACCTCAAAATAGAAACTTACAGTAGTTGTTCCACTCTAGTTGCAGTTTCCTCCTCATTAAGGGGCTTCCCATTTTTCTTTTGCAAAAAATAATAATAAGGAATGTCGTCTACAAAATACTGCAAAATTAGGCTGTAGGAACGGAAAAACAGTAAGGGATGGTTTGATAGAATGTATAATGAGTTTATGTAATGTATAACTATGTATCTCATATATATATATATATATACACGCTTTTATACGATATTTATATCTTGCATGCTGATTTATTTTTTAAAGGGTAAGTTACATAAATCATAGTGTAAAGATGAAATTACTATTTATCCCTACTTTTTTTCTAATTACAATAATATCTTAAAATTAACTCAATCCGGATACATTAATGAAAGTGCAGATACATTAATTCAAGCACGGATACATTAATACAAATACATTATTAAAATAAAAATTAATTCAATCCGGATACATTAATGAAAGCGCGGATACATTAATACAAACACGGATACATTAATACAGATACATTATTAAAATAAAAATTAACCCAATCCGGATACATTAATGAAAGCGCGGATACATTAATACGGATACATTATTAAAATAAGGGATTTTAGTTATTTTTAAAAGATATAGGGACAAATGGAAAATAATATACTTAAATGTGTGTACTTTAGTAATTTTTCCTTTTTTTAAATCCCAATCAACTCAAATCTCCTCTAGTTAAACAGTCCCAAATTTCAAATATGAGCTCCTCTCGATGTTTCAAATCTTTTGATATCTATTCACTCGAAATGATTCATATTTGCGTCAGGTCAAATTTAAAATTGAGCTTTGCAGAATCTTTAATGACTAATAGAGTTTTTCAATTCCAACAAACTTAAATCTCCTCTAGTCAGTTCCAAATTTTAAATATGAGCTCTCCTTAATATATCAATTTTTTGATATATTTAAATTTTAAAATCGAATTCTGAAGAAATTATAATAGATAAAAGCACCGAACAAGCATGAGGAGAAGGAGAAGAGGAAGTGAGAAGCAGTGCAAAGATGCACTTCGCCTGCAATAACAAAGATGAATGGTCCTTTTTTATGATAAACAAAAATTATTATTTTGAATAAGAAATTTTGATCTAATAAATATTTTATCTAATTGATAAATTTACAGTTAGAGTGGGAAGGTGAAAGAAAAAAATATTAAATTCACATTCTAAAGATAATCTATTAAATGTATATTTGTAGCGTAGTACAAGATAAATGTAATTCTAAATTGAATAGATTAAAATAAATAATATATGAAGAGTTTTCAAGTAAAAAGGTAAAATGATGTTCAATTTTTAAAGAGTAATTTGGTTATTCGATTTTTTCTTTTGGGGCTTTTTACTTATAAATATGTGATGATATGATCATATTAGGAATGTCATAAACTTTCTTTTCAATTTTTAAAATTTTTAGTTAAATGATTATAGAATTTTGTCTAGTATTTAAAATTTTGAATTAAAGTACTTAGAATTTATTATCGACAAATAAGGTTTTTTAGAACAATAACCAACGATTTGTATTACAACAAATGACTAATTTTTTATTAAGTTAAAACAATCTTTGTTAAGTTATATAATAAGATATTGGCTCTTTGCATAACTATAAATATGTACTAATGACTAATTATACAATTTACTATCAACACTATAGATTATGTCTACCCAACATGATTAGTCAAACTAAATTTTAGAGATGCTAATTAGCATCTTAGGTGTGGCATATTAACCTGATGAAAATAATTTTTTTCTGCACAATACTCAAATTAGACGTAACAACTTGAAGTATCAGTGTATTTAAAATAGTTGTTACTTAAAAAATAATTGAATACATAACAGTTGGAGGGGAGCCAAAACGGTTAATAAAATCGCTAATAGTCGAATAACCGACTTTATTCGGTTACCCTTTAGACACAATTTTCAGTTTGTTTCTTCAGTTTATTGTTAAATTCTAATTGGATGCTAGAGGGGAGCCAAAACGGTTAATAAAATCTTTAATAGTCGAATAACCAACAAAATTTTCCGCTTAATAAAAAATTCTTATTGGATGCAAAAAAAAAAATGATTTACAAGCTTTTTCCATTTCTGTGAAGTAGCTACTAAGCATATACACCAATGTATAAATCCTCCGATCAAGTATGTCCTAAAAAAGTTGAATGAGGTATCGTTTTTTTTAGTTTTTAGTTTTTTTTTGCAGAATATGAATTTTAATACTTGGTTCTTATTAGGTTTATTTTTATTTTTAACAGCGTTATGCAAGCGTGTATAAAACTGGCTAAAGTAACGAATTCGTTAGCCATTACAGATATGAACCGGCAAGAACACGATTTAATGTCAACACAGACGTGGTTGACCAAAGTTACGAATTTGTTAGCCATTACAGATACGAACCGGCAAGAAAACGATTTAATATCAACACAGACATGGTTGCAAACAACGGTAGCACCTTGATTTCAGGGTTAACCGTACGCACAATGTCGCAAGCAGAAAAAATATTATTTCAATTTCATAAGTTATTTTTTTTAAAAAAAGTATAAAACCTATATGTCTTGGAATAAAAGTAAAGGGAATTATCTCAACTAAAAAAAATATTCTTCTTTTTCAGTTGTTATAGTATTCTTGTCATAACTTAACTGATGTTTCGTATCTTTTTGTGATTTTCATTATGTTTGCTTAGTTTTTGATAGTCTATTTCCTTCGACAGCATCTTTAATGAAACTTGTTGTTTATCTTTTGAAAGTCTATTTCCTTTGACATCATCTTTAATGAAACTTGTATGGTATTTGAGTTCTTTCTCATCTTCGATGCGACTCCTTCTTTAACACCCCCATTTTGTTATAAACAAAATTTTATTTTTTGTCCTAATTACCTAGTCAATATTCAAACCTTTCAAAACTTATCTTTTGTGCTAGTTAACTTGAGGAAAATATTTTATTTATAAACTCAAAAAGTTCTTGAATCTTACTTCAAGTTCTATCTATTCTGTATATTTTCCATATATTTCTATATTTTTCTGTATATTGTTGTATCTTTTGTATATTGAAAATTATCTAGTAACATCTATATTTATAGTAGTAAAAATCAAATTAAACTAAGACTGAGACCACTCTAACTAACAAATCATAATTAAACATAAATAAGTAAATACCATAAATAACAAATGCTAAACAATTTAGGATTCCTACTCCAACTTTGAATTATTATTTCCAACATTCTCCTGTAATTCAAAGTAGTATACTCTTGCCTCTTTCTTCTTGTCATTGTAGTTGTATTGAAAAACACTTTTGTTCAATCTTCAGTTTCATTCTTGTCATTGTTGTTGTTTTGGAAAACTTTTCTTCAATCTTTAATTGTTGAAGTACTTCTTTTCAATTTTCATTTATTTTTTTCTTGGTTGTGTTGGAGCACCTTCTCTCCAACTTCCAAGTGTTGGAGCACTTTCTTTCCAACTCACGATATTTTTTTCTCTTGGTTGTGTTGGAGCACTTCTCTCCAACTTCCAAGCGTTGGAGCACTTTCTCTCCAACTCAAGATATTTTTTCTCTTGGTTGTGTTGGAGCACTTCTCTCCAACTTCCAAGGTTGATGCCCTTCTTACCAATGTCTTTTTGTTTTGTTTTTTTTTTTTGTGTTGGAACACTCTCTCTCCAACTCTCGTTGATGCCCTTCCCACCAACTCCTTTTCTTTTTGTGTTTTTTATTTTTATTTTTTGGTGTTGGAGCACTCTCTCTCCAACTCTCGTTGATGCCCTTCTCATCAGTTCTTTTTTTTTTTTTACTTTTCTAACTTTTAATTTAGAGAAGAATTTCTTCCTCTTGTGCTTGGTTGCACTTCTTTAATTCTGCAATATTTTTGTAAGTTTTTCATCTTAGCATATTTTTCATGCATATATCTTTCGTCGACGTTTGTCGACATAATCATTGGGCAGACGGGCGACATATATTGGTCATAGCTGCCCGTCAGCAGCGGAAACGGTTTGATTCTCTATACATTATTTAGTGGTGAATATTACTGGCTCTGATACCAATTTGAAGGAAAATATTTTATTTATAAACTCAAAAAGTTCTTGAATCTTACTTCAAATTCTATCTATTCTGTATATTTCTATATTTTCTATATATTTCTATGTTTTTATGTATATTTCTATATCTTCTGTACATTGAAAATTATCTAGTAACATCTATATTTATAGTAGTAAAAATCAAATTAAACTAAAACTGGGACCACTCTAACTAACAAATCATAATTAAACATAAATAAATAAATACCATAAATAACAAATTCTAAACAACTTAGGATTCCTACTTTAAATTATTATTTCCAACATAACTCATCGATAACCCAACATTTCAAAACTTATCTTTTGTCCTAATTGTCTCATTGAGATTTTAACATTCAAAACTTACTTTTTGCCTTAATTACCCTATTGAGATTTCAACATTCGAAATTTATCTTTTGTCCTAGTTATATTATCAAGATCCCAACTTGAAATAGCATAACAAGTTATGAAACATACATTTGATTCTATAATATATATATATATATATGCAAAAATAAAAAAAGTCCACACAAGTAATAGGTCTTGAGAGTCTTATTTAAGGGGAGAGTTTGTGAGACACAAGTTAAAATAAAGGAGCCTCAACATGTGTATATATAACTCAAAACCTTTTCCTACAAGAAAAATGATTAGCTAAATATAAAAACAAAATTATGATTTTATTTTAGAAAAAGAATAGTCCAATTATGACAAGAAAATCAACACAAACACCCAACACAAAAAATGATAAGTATTTTAAATGTGCCAAACATATGAAATTAAAGTACTTTACGTCAAGGAAGAAGTTCAGAAACAAAGAGTGTCACTTAAAAATATTAGAATTGATCTCATGATTGCAAATCTGTTGATAAATGATTTACAACGAAAGATATTTAAAGAATATATTCAAAGAATGAGTCTTGATTGTTATGATTGATGCATTTGTGATTTATTTTTTTTATATTCTAAACTCAATTATGTGTTATACATTAATGAATTTTATGTTTCTTATAATAGTGTACACATTATTCTTTTGAGATATCACAAGATGAATCTCAATGAGACATGATAGAGAACTATATGTTAAACATTTTATAGCTCATAAATATGATATGATAAGTTGCTATAGTATATGGGAGGAAGTATGTATCATATATATATTTTTTTAATGTATAACTGTTATAACTCATAACTAGCATTAGTGGTTTGTATTATTATGATATGTATGATGTGCATTATAGAAGAGTTTTTATTTTATGTCTAGTTAACTTTTATATCATTAAATATTAATATTATATCGTCATTGAGCCAAGTTAAAGAATATAAGACTTATTATTTTATTTATTGCCTAATTAGTGTAAAACTTACAACTAGTACTATTTAATAAAGAATCCGTATATTAATTATAGAGAAAACACATAAAAACCCCCCTGAACTTTGCAGCACAACTTACTTTAGCACTTAAACTACACGGGTGTTTAAATATCCCCCTTAACATCTTTCAAGTGAATTTTTTTCAACCCTAACGCTACAATACCAGACTCACAATGGCAAGTGTATTACACACGCCCCATGTCACTGCCACGTCAGCGCCACATCGGCACCACATTAGCGCCACATTGAAAATTATTTATATTTTGAGTTTTTTAATTCTTTTTTTGTTTCTTTTTATTTATACAATTTTAGAAAGGTAAAAATAAAAAAATAAAAAAAGAGGATTAATCCAAGATTATAAAAATAAAAAAATCTCAAAAAAAAAATCAAACTCTACAAATTCAAGACTAGAAAACATTCAATTTTTAAAACACATTATCAAAATAAATAAATAATAACAATTAAAAAACTAATTTGAGATGATTGATGAAGAAATTATAATTTTTTTTATTAAAAAAAGCTTCAAGTTCATCCCAATCAACAAATACTTCCATAAGTAAGATCTTGAAGTAACAATAAGTTGTTGATTTTTTCATTTTTTCTTGTTCATCACTTCTAAGAATAAGCAAGAATAATGCGAAATGAAGGAATAGGTGGGGGTGTTTCGAAGAAGAAGAAAGAAGGTGGCGGGGATGGGGTCTCGAAGAAGAAGAAGAAAGGGGTGAGTCAGGTGTGGGTGACAGCGGGGTTCGAAAAAGGAGAAAGAGGGGTGCGGGTGGGAGGTTCGAAGAACGAGAAATAGAGTGGGGGTGGAGGATTTCGAAGAAGGAGAAAGAAGGTGAAGGGTTCGTCCAAGAAGGGAGTGGTGTAGGTTGTGGCTAAGGGCGGCGGCGGTGATAGGGTGTGAGGAAGAAGAAAGGGTGGGGTTTGTTGGTGGATAAAGGTGGTGGGGTGTGAGGAAGAAGAAACCTTATTGATTGGAGAGAAAAAGAAGAGGTCTAATTATTCATTTTTTTTAATTTTTTACTTTTTCACTCGCTTTTAATTTTTTTTTTTTGCCACATCAGCTGTTTGGGTGTATTTTAAGTCACTTGAAATGAGATTAGGGGGATAAATAATTATTTGTAAAGTTAAAGTGCTAAAGTAAGTTTAACAGACAAGTTTAGAGTTTTTTTTATGTATTTACTCTTAATTATATAGTAGAAGTATCAAATTAAGTCTTAATTTCTATAAATTGATTCTTTAATTTGTCATTAGATTACCATATATTTTCTACACAATCTCATCTTTGACGGCAAACTAAAATTCAAAAACTAATTTTTGCAACTAAAACTTGAGCTCCTCTCTCTACCCTAATGCCTCTACATCATATATATATATATATATATATTATTTTTTTTGGGACCCTATATTTTTATAACATCTCATAAAATTATACTCAAAATCTCAACGTCCATTAAATTAAATTAACATAATAAAGATTCAAATTTTACTCATAAATTGAAATGTTCAACTTTCGAACTTGTGTGCCAATAGATATAACAAAGTGTCCAAAGAATTAATTGAGATACGATCAAAGCTTATCACAAGTAATTTAAAAAATATCATAAAAGAATATTGTACATTGAATGAAGTTGATCTCTCTTAATTAGACGTGTTGGAATTGAGCTTCTTAATAAAAAATACAAATTCAAAAATAGTCTATGTTGAGACACCAAATGGAAAAATAAATAAATAAAGATATATGCCACTAAAAAATATTCTTGAAA
Source organism: Solanum appendiculatum (assembly GCA_018342035.1). Taxonomy (NCBI): domain Eukaryota; kingdom Viridiplantae; phylum Streptophyta; class Magnoliopsida; order Solanales; family Solanaceae; genus Solanum; species Solanum appendiculatum. The sequence goes on from JAGDQO010000583.1 coordinate 783,260, forward strand.
ATACACGGGGGTAGGCGTAGAAGGGGAAGGAAACGGCTCAAGGGAAGCAATGGTGAGAAGAAGAAATCAGTAGTTGCTTCAGTTACAAATGGAGTCTTGGTTACGGCCTTTCTTGACTCAAACCCTTAATTGGGTCTCCAATCAAAACCTCCACAAACATGGTTAGCCAATTCAATCTCTTTTTCTTATTCTGTCTTTCAAAAATTATATCTGAGCTTAAAAATTGAAACTTTTATCAACTGCCAGGCTGTATTTTTCTTGATTGATTGATGGGTGTCTAAAGATTTATGGGAAGTAAATTGAAAATAGAATTTGGTTCAAAGTTCTTTGAATTAAGAATGTAAATTGAATTCATTTCCAGTTCTTGAAATGTAACTTTGCCAGCTAAACCAGTCTAGACTTTGATATTTTTTTGGATGGAGATGGTGTTGAGGTCAGCTTAAGTGCACCTCGATTGATCCACAAGCACAGTTATGGAGTAAACCCGCCCACTAAGGCTTTGGTCAGATGTGCTCACAATGAGTGTTGTAGCTGCAATCCATTTGAATTAGTTTTGTACTAGAGGCGTTTTTAGCACTTGGACAATTTGAATTAATAATGATTATTCAGAATGTGAAGGAGCTACGAGGATCTCCTGTTGTTGTGCCTAAGGTTATCTCATCATAACCTAAGGCAATGGTTAACGTGGTAACGCGGTATGCATTGCTCAAACTTGTTAAAATTAATAAGCAGAGTAGAATGAGAAAAATGATATGTGAAATATAAGAGGGGGAGGTTAGTCAGATTATTAATCGACTGTTGTTTAGACGAAATCGACTTCCCTGCAGTTAGAAGATTTGCTAATTATGAAAGTTTATAAGATGCGTGAAGAAATAAAAAGCATAGTTGACATAGAAATTTTTATACCGGTTTGGATCACCAATGTGGTGCCTAGTCTAGTCCCTTTGGTTACAAGGGTTTCCTTAGAGCATTGAATGAATCTTTGTTACATGAATAGCCTAGTTGTGAACTCTGAGAGTTCCCTGATCGGAAAGATTCCAGTATACTTGTTGGTCACAACCTCAGCTCTTATAGCTTTCTAATGTCTCTTTTTTTCACTAGTAAACTATGTTGAATAGAGTGCTTTTACAAGATGAAAGAGTGACTAGGGCTTTTGCTCAAGTGAAGTTGCACATCTTCTTCTTTAAGGATGATTTTGCTTTTGTACTGTTTGGCTGCTTCTAGACGGTTGCTTGAACAGTTTTGAATCAATCGAACTCTGAACTTGAATGTCGTTGGATTGATCTGAGAATCAATCCTTGATTTTCAGCGATTTTCTCTTAAGATAACCCAAGGGATTTTCTCCTACAATCAAGGTATTCAGAGGTCCTTGATTGAGTGTCCTGATCTTTCTTGTGGGAAGCGTGTGTTCTCTTTCCTTGTGGTATGCTGACTTGTTTCCAACTTTAGCCAAATCAATCTTCCTTGATTCACATCAACCTTCCTTGATTCTGGTCGCGTGTGGTTTCCTTCCTTGTGATATGCTGCTGACTTGTTTCAGTCTATGCGCAAGTCAGTTTTCCTTGCTTCTGGTGGCGTGTGCTTTCCTTCCTTGTTTAGAGTTATGCCTTCCCTTCACAGATTTTGGATGTCTCCTTTTTCTTTTTCCTGCACAGATCATTTAGGATTAGTGCCATCATTATAACATAAGTTAATGAAGCTAACAATATGGGTATCACAGCAATGGTTTCAGGGCACGACTTAGGTTAGCTCATCATTCTCCATGTTGTAGGTCTTTGTCTCTGCTAAGAGAAGGATGTTACTGTGAGTTGCAAGTTGCTACTATAGGTTTTCATGTAGTCAATTAAGTCATTTGTTGGCTTCGTTTTAGCATGTCATAAGTTTTAGAAATTCCTACATTTACTAGTTTATGCTTCTAATCAATTACTTTTGGTTTTACCTAATAAATTTTTTTTAATATAAGAAGAAAAAGTTAGAGATAGAAAATGGTACTGTTATCTTGAACTGGCAATCGCTCGTAGTTTGGGCGTCTCATAAGGACCAATCTCTAAAAAAAAATTTGATTCTAATCAGGTGCTACTGCTGTATTAGTAGTATCAGAATGATTCTTCAGCCTGATGACATTCTTCAACACACAAGTTAGTTGTAGTGGAGAAAGTAGGAATGCAGAGACATGGGAAGAAACAATGAAATATGGTACGACATTCTCTTAAAATCAGATTTCTCATTGTGTTCGAATGCAACAAATATTGCATCAATTAGGTTGGATTAAGGTGTAGGTGCTGTCGATGTGCTGTGCTGTTGCAGCAAACTTTGAGGAGGTTTCATAACACCAAATGACTGTCAAGTGTCAACTATCTTTAGCTTATCCGTTTGCTTTACTTTATGATGATAGATCTTTCCAACTTTTTGGCAGAAACTAAGAGTCTAAGCAACTTTACGCTTTTCTTATATAGTTATTGACATAAACATTTCTCATAATCAACTCAAATCTCTGCAGTTAGGTGGCGTTTTATTTAAAATTGACAAGAACTGATATAGTTATATGCATGAGCCAAAGAAAAACATCCATTAACCAAATTCAAGATCCAAGTAACTTCTGTAAACTCCTTTTTTACAAAAACTCTCCTACTCTACAGCTCTTGGAAATACTGTCTCACCTGTCCATGCAGATAGGCTTAAAAAGATCGCGGCTTTTCAGGCAGTCTGTGGGAACAAAGAGATACCAAACAATAGTCATCCTGCTTTGGATTTTATTTCTTCCAGTTGATTTTATATTTATGCTAGTTAAATTGTTTTACTGGATTTAATGCAATAGACATGATAGAAGATTTAATATTGACTCTACTCATAGCTACTGTTTTGATAGGAGCTGTTTTGAATAGGTTCCTACCAGGCATCCTGGCAAATGAGGAGGCAACAAAAAGGGCATTGCAAGATGACATATCACAAAATGTTGAGGAAGTACAGAAAATCATAGGGTACGACTTTACTGATCGGAATTTACTGCGGCAAGCTTTTACACATCCGTCGTATCACAAGGACTGTATATCTTATGAGCGGCTCGAGTATGTGGGTGACTCGATTCTTAACCTTATGATCACAAAACAACAGTTTTTTAAGTATCCAAATCTTCCACCTGGGATGTTGTCACCTCTACGTGCTGCAAATGTTGACACAGAGAAGCTTGCACGTGCTGCTGTTAAGCATAGTTTCCACAAGTATTTACGGCACGGAAAGCCTATTCTTACGCGACGAGTAAGTAAGCTTACTAATTAAGGGCATTTGTTTTGTCTTATTTTTATTTCTTTTTGAGGTTACTTGCTCGGAAATAACCCTGTCTGGTATATCGGGTGTCCAGAAAAATTCCTATGGTTTGGCATTTGGTTGCTAATTCAGATAGCACATTGGCATTTAGCAGTTTCCTTCTGTGTTTCTGTGCCAGTGGAAATTGAAGCATTTTCACATACACACGCTTGTATATGAAATTCAGTTTTTCCAAGTGTTTATAAGAATTCTAAAATATTTCCTTCTTTTCCCTTCACTGATCAGTGGAGTATATGTATGTGAAAATGGAAAACCATTTCTTTCCATTTTCACACACTCCACTGATCATTTTCACACACACACTCCACTGATCATTTTCACATATGTGTACTGAATGAGAAAGTCTCATTTTACTTCCTTTGACTTTTCTCAATCTCATCTAAAGTATGCTATTTTTTCCCTGATATACTGCTCCTTCTTACTTCTTTACCTTTTTCTTAGTGTTTCATTTAAGGTTCCATATGTGTCCCTCCATATCTTCCAATTGACAAAAGATATCTTTATTCACAGATTCAATCATTTATAAATGTTCTTCCTGAGTATCCTTTGCATTCCCATGGATTGATAAATGCTCCAAAGGTGCTTGCTGATGTTGTTGAATCAACAATAGGAGCAGTATTTATTGATAGCAATTCTTCAATTGACACTACCTGGGAGGTATGTTCCTTTCCCCCCTCAAATTCCTAATTTGAAGAGCAGATCAAAATATTACTGGTACATCTACCTCTTATCGTATGAAGGTTTTGATCGCAGTTCATTTGATTGCGTTGTAGTTCTTATAGGTTATATAGATTTCTAGGACCTACTTTAACCTCCCACCAAAAAAAAAACCTGTAAAGAACCACCAAATATGGTTAAACTAGATATTGTATTACTACTTTACGACTGGAAGTTCATGAGGAATCTTGAAATGAATTTCTCTGGTTGAATGCTGAAGCAGCGACATTTACATCAAAGAGAACCATTTGAGAATCGATGAGCTTGGGCGGTCAATTTCTGTACTTCAAATTCAATCTAAACATGGTCCCTTTTAAGGGAATATACACCTAGGAGGTGGCAGTGAGGGGGACATTGAGGTGGTTCTGGGATTCTGGACCACAACCCTTTTTGATTACTGGGTTCTGGATAGATTATTTGTACATATTATAAAGTCTAAACTAAGCTGATTGATTATGCCGAACCTAACTTAAGTGTAGAACTGCACCAAGAAAGACAGAGATACTTTATGCAGATACAGAATGTCACTTAATATCTGATATATCCATGTGATATTAACTCAACTTCTTAAAGGGAAAGACCCGTCAGGGTAGGTTGCTATCTGGACCTTTACGCGTCGCACTATAACTTGGGCCTGACGCACCCCAAGAAATATCTTTAAAATATTGAATGTGTCACTTCGACTAATGAGAAGGGTAACTTATTTAATTTCTGTTCTGTGTTTTCTTCTTGATTGGGGCTCAAAATGTCACTTGAACAGTATTCTTCTCATTCCTCGCCTCTAACGCATGCTGTTTTTGATTTTGCATGTCTGTAGGTAGCAAAGATTGTATTAGAGCCCATAATTACACCGGAAATGCTTCAAACAAATCCGGTGAAGAAGCTATATGAGACCTGCCAGAAGCATAAACTTAAAGTTCGAGTGGTCGATATGTGGTCACATGATGGGAGTTTTGAAGTTTTTGTTGACAATCAAATGAGGGGAAAAGGCATGTGCCATGTAAAGAAAGAAATTGCATTGAACAGAGCTGCAAACAAGGCATATAATGAAGTTATTGGAATGTTAAGTGTTGGCAATATGAATATATAGCTCATAGCTAATAATCTGGCATTAGAAATACAACTATTTGTCTCTATATTGTACCTTATTGCAAGTTGGAATACACACTCATTGTTTTGAAAAATCCACAAGGCATTGTTTTGATCGAGTTATGTTTTAAATTATGTTTCAATCCACAAGAAATTGAAAAGAGTGACAAATCTAACACTTGGCCAATTTTACACGTACTTCAATAAAAAAAAATGTCTGAAATTAACTCACTAATAAGTCGGGCAAACTTTTAGTAAAAAATATCTGAATTTTGACATCAAACAAATATGTGTTTGTATTGTGGATCCTTCTACTTAATCTTTTACCAATTTTGGCCTCAGACAAAGATCGGCTAAAGAAGATAACGATGCGGTGTGGAGAAAAAGAAAAATGTGGTTGGGGCAGTGATGGGGGAGGGGTGGCTGAAAAAGAAGTGGTGTGGGGAAGAAGTTGGATTTTTTTTGGGGCAGCGATGGGGGTGGGGGTGGCGGAAAAAGAAGTGGTGTGGGGAAGAAGTTGGATTTTTTATTTTTTATTTATAATTTTAATAATTTAAAATATGATGTTCACTTGCCTCAAGTAGAAAAATATTTGTCACTAGTGAGATTTTAACACACAAGCACTACCTCATTCCAAGCATTTGAAATCACTAGGCTATAATAGATTGTTGTGTTAAGAGTGTCCAAAATATGTTATTTAATAATTTCGTTTATCATTTTATTTGTATATAAGATATTTTTTTCATACGAAGGGTGTTCAATTGGACAACCTGACTACTATGTGGCTACGTCACTGATTTAAGGGTTCAGTTGATAAAATGTTAAGTAAAATGGTCCACAATACAAACTCATACAAGTACAAAAGTCCACCAGACCATTTCGCCAAAAATATATCTAAAGTGTATTATATTGTACAAGCTCTTTTAAGTTAGTTTTATAACCAAAAAAAAAAAAACATATTAAATTGACAGTGTATATAACGAAACCTATTATGAAAGGTAATTGCCTATATTATAAAGAGCCTATTATGACCAGTTGAAATACACTAACTGTGAAATTTTTACATTTTGTTGTGTATATATAAATAAAAGATCTTTTTAGCTTGCACATTGAATTGAACACAATAAAGTAGAATGCAAATTTTCCAACCAAAGGGAACCTAAAATTCATAATTTCATATGTATCATCATTCATCATTGAGTACCTTTTTTAGTTAGTGGGTAAACAAAACATTGTGTTGCTTGGTGGCTAAGGTTTGAATATATAGTACAATAATTGAACTTTGGTTAACCAATTACATTTAAGAAGAAAAAGTACTTTAGCTAAAGATTGAAAAGTTGTATTATTGTACTATAGGTTCAATAATGGATCAAACTACCCCTATGGGCTATGCCTTTTTTTCTTCCCTTTCATTTTCATGGACATATTCGGTGGGTGTTTGGATGGGATTTTAAGTTGGTCAAATTAACTTTTAAATTAGTTTTTGACTTATTAGAGTATTTGAAAATTATAGGAATAACTTAAAATAAGTCAAAAGTAACTTAAAATAAGTTAAAAGTTAAAAGTAGGGTGCCCCTACTTATTTTTTTCAATTTATAAATCGTTCTACTTTGACCAAGTATATTACTTTTTTACCCTTAATTCTTTTATAATGTTAATAACTTTAAGAGTATTTCAGATATTTTGATAAAAAAAAAGTGACTTTCAACACTTTTTTGCCAAACACATCAATAAACACATAACTACTTATTTTTAAAATTACTTTAAAATAACTTTTTAAAAATTACTTATTTTAAGCCAATTCAAACGGGCTCTCAGTATCATTCTTTTTCTTTTTGAGTGACCCAGACACACCACTACCTAGTCATAAGACAGGACATATCCTATGAACCATTTTTTTTTTCATTTAGAGTCCGAAGTTAGTATTGGAACATCGATTAAATCTAAATCTCGTAGTGTAGGATCCACATTTTAGGGTGACGCCCCCAATAAAATTTTCTCTATATTTAGGGCTCAAACCCAAAAGCTCTGGTTAGGGTGAAACAATCTCATCACTACACCATAACTTATGTTGGTATCCTATTGACCATTTGTTTGCTTTATTCCATGATTTAGGGCGTGATGGATACGACAGAAATTATCTTTCATGAGAAATGTTTTTTTAACGTCGAATAAGTAAGAAAATATTTATATGTAATCTAGAACAAAATATTATAGGGGTAGGATGAAGTGGCGAGTGGGGTTTTCGTGAGTGGGATGGTCACGAGGATTGGATGAATGGGAGAAAGACAATGAATTTGGAATGTTACTGAACTTATTCTTTCTTTTTATATTAAGAAACTCATATTCCTTATATTGAATAATAAAACAAATTAAAATATATTGAGTTTTCATTATTTATTTACTTTTTACGTAGTTTTCATCGAATCTAATAAATAGAGTTCGATTAATATTCGACGAATATTAAAACATTAACTTTAGATAAACTTAAAGGATCGACAAAACTACAAAGTAAATACTTAAAAGAACTAATTTGAACCTATCCTTAAACATAAGGGACTATTTTTGTTATTTTATCACTTTCTGAAATCATCCTTGCACAAAAATTTCTATAAAACCCACTCTAAATTTAGAGACCTCACTTCAAGCTTCTTATAATTTTGATTTTGATATATAGCCATGGAAGATCAAAGCTTTCAGCAACGGGAGAGGCTAGTAGAGGAAATAACAGGATACAAATTTACGAATCCCGACTTGTTACATCAAGCTTTCACTCATCCTTCTGTCCCACAAAATTGGGCATCGAATGATAGAATGTAGTATTTAGGTAAGAAGGGAATTTTGATCGTTGAGTCTAACTAAAATCATTACTTTTTAAAAAAATTTGAACTAATTGACGTCTGATGTAGGTGATTCGATTCTGGGTCTGTTGATTGCAAAGGAACATTATATTGCTTATCCTGAATTATCTTCTGGGGATCTCACAGAGTTGAGAAGTGTCAATGTAGATACTGAAAAACTTGCTAGAGTCGCCATCAAATACAATTTGCACGAATATTTACGCTATCAAATTCATTTATTTAAAGAACAAGTAAGTAACAAAGAATTCAATTCATTAAATATCCTTTTATTTTGGTCCATTGGAAACCGATAGGTAAGGGTGGACACTATTTGATCAAAATCGAAATAACGGACCGAATTCAATTTATTTTTATTTTTTGAATTTCAACCCAATATGTTCATTTATTCATTGATGAGTATAGAAATTTTATTCTTACCGAAAGTGATATTCAATTTATAATGGAAATTTGACTGATGAGTTTGGTCAAAAAGAGGATAGGGAAAATTCAAGTAAAGATGCATATAAGCAAATCTCATGATAAAAAAGAATGACAAAGCGAAGTAATATTGAGAAAACAAAACACAAATTGTATTATAGGTGGGTTTTCGAGTCCCGGAGAGAAAAGGTGTCCGTGTATGAATTATGGTGACATAAAAGAGAAGAGTGTGTAAATTATATAGTGAAGAACAAAAAAAAAAGAAAAAATTTCAGAAATAGCAAACATAATAAGGCTCTATAGTAATAGTTTTGATAATTGCACTCCGTAGCTATAGTTTCGTTTGCTATGGAGGCTGCGTTTGTATATTTCTGCCCGTTTGTATATTTTGCTTGCGAGTATACACATAGGGTAAGTATATACAAATTCTGTATTCCTTTATACATTTAGAAAATTTTCAGAACTCCGTTTGTATATTTCGTTTGCTAATATACAAACAAAGTAATTTATTGTGAATTTTTCATAAATCGTATACAAATAGCTAGGTTAAGCATATACAAATTTTGAATTTATACAATCAGGAATCGAATTATACAAAAGTCTGATTTATACAATCAGGCGAATTATACAAAAAATCTGATTTATATAATCAGGAGAATTATACAAAATTCGGATTTATACAATCAGACGAATTATACAAAATTCTGATTTATGCAATCAGACGAATTATACAATTTTAGGCGAATTATACAAATAACAAGATTTGAAAAAACTATGATTGCGGATCACAATTTTCCAAAACAATAATTATAGCATTTAATATCGTTTAAATGTTTACTATTCTGCACAATTTTTCTTAAAAAGAATCATTTTGCTCACATGTTTGTTGTTTTTCATAGGTAGAAGAATTCAGAAGTGCTACGTTGGAGTACCCATTGCATTCATTTGGTCGCATTAATACCCCTAAAGTTCTTGCAGATATAGTTGAAGCCTTAGTTGGCGCAACCTATATTGACTCTAATTTCTCCATGGATACAACTTGGCAGGTAATTTAATTATTTTTGCACTAGAATTTATACAATATATATTTATTTTTTAGCTTAGGTTTCTATTGACGAAATACTATGCATATTTTGATAACAGGCGATAAAAGATATGTTGCAGCCTCTAATAACTCCAGCAACACTTGAGATTTAACCAGTTACGAAATTTATCGAGCTATGTCAAAAGAATAAATTGAGAGTAGACCTTGTTGATTATTGGAAGAAAACAAGAGAAATTGAATATTTTGTTGATGGAAAATTTGCTGGGAAGGGAAAATCAAGTGTTGGTGAAAAGAAAGAAATTGCAAAAAACAAGGCAGCTAATAATGCATATGACCAAGTTATAAAAAATTTACGTTGTTGATGAAATGCAAAGTTGAAATTGCCATTAGCAAATCCCTAATTTGTAATGGAATTATTGTAACTAGGCTCGTTGAAATGTTTTCTTAAAAATTTCTTATCGACGAATCAAATTTTAATAGCTTGTACTAGTGGAAAAGACATGTGCCATGTAAAAATTTTATTGAAACATAACGCTTTGATTATTTTTTTTAAAATTTCAAACCTAAAAAGTGAGTTTAAATGAAATGGGTCTTGAAAACAGTGACAAATCATCATTATTGCAAAATAGATTTTTAAAATTTATTGTTCTTTTGATAAGTTGTTGATGAAAGTTTGTTCTTTATGATATATGAAAATTATGTTCCAAATTTGAGCTTATTTGGAGTAAATTTTTTTATATTGAATCGTGTATTGAATTGTTGAAATTCAAAATTAATATCTTTATGGCAAAATAAACTTAGACACAAATGATAGAAATTTAGACCCTTTTTACATGTTCTTCAATCATGTATGATTGAAGTGCAGACATACATGAAAAAAAAGGGTGCTAAATTGATTGTTGTTTTGATAAATTTATGATTAAAGTTTGTTCTTTATAATATATGAAACTTGTGTTTTAAATTTGAGATTTTTTGAAGTAGATTTGAGTATTGAAATTCAAATAACAAAAAAAATTTACATGATTGGAATTTTATATGGAAAATTCAGATAACTAGGGTTGTACAAAACAGCTGAAAACTAAACCAAACCGCAAATCGAGTCAAACCGACTAATAGTTTGGTATTGGAAAAAAAAAAACCCGACTATAATTGGGTTGATTTGGTTTTAACTAAAGAAACTCAACCTAAGACCAAACCAAGTCGACATTATATATATAATTTTAAATTTTATTTTATACATTTAAGTATTTACTTTGATATAATTTCTAAATATTTCTTATGTTTTTTCATAATTTTTATCTTTTAACATATTATTTCAAGTTTTTGAGATTTAGAATTTTGAATGGTTCAATAAACGTTATAGTCCATAAATATTAGTAACTCTAATAAAACTCAAATCAGAATCAAATCAATATTAATGCTAATAGAAAAAATTAATTCAACACTAAAAATGACAATAATGTTGAATATTTGTTTTTTAGTTTTACATTGGTTTAGAAATTTAAAATAAATAACTTAATTTTAAATTTTCTTTAATGTTTAATCACATAACTAATACTTATTGCACTTATTTTAGCATGATTTAGTACTTTTAAATTATGATTTTTTTCATTGTGACTTATTAATTTGCAATGTTTATTTTATGCGATATCTTCGTTATTTTTTGTTGAATATTTTAGTGTCATCACTCATTTCATATTTTGTGTTATTTTCTTAAGAAACACCTTAGATAGTTATATTTTGGTAGGACCGGTGGCGTACGCAGGATTTTTTGTAAGTGGTGTCGATATTTAAAAATAAATAAATAATAAATAATTGATATAAAAACATTATATTAATATAAAAACTATTTAAAACGTACTAATAAAACATAAATCAAGTGAACTACTACAACTCTCCTTGACGAGTTTTCATATTTTTAAATGTATTCATAATAGCCTCATTGGAGATAGTAACTAAATATTTCTTTCTCTATATAAGGCACCAAAAACCACTCAAAAGATCATCATCCATTCGATTCCGTAAATCAGTCTTGATTTTGAAAGCTTCGAAGATACTTTAGAATAATATATCTCCATTGAATTACAAATTTAAATAAATTAGATAACTCTAAACAATTTCAAGAAATTAAATCTATAAAAAGTTGATAAATATTCAAGAAATTCCAACTAAAACTATAAAGATGGGAGATAAAAACAAAAGTGAACTTACAATTAAGAGAAAACCGTAGTAGCATCAAGCTTTCAACACAACAACACTTGCAATTTGCAAACTTGGAGGTTTCTTTTCAACTTAGGTTTTACTTTATAACTTATTAATGTGTCCAATTCCAATTTGACCAAGTAATAAAATTTCTATAATAAGTAATAAGTTGTATTCTAGTTCAATTGGTTTATTTTAGACTAATTTAAATAGGAATAGTGAGGTTGGAGGTTCAAATCCTTTTGATAAACTTTTTTAAAAACGCCCAAAAATAAAAATAAAAGTCGCCGTTACTAGGATTCAAACTCGCGTGCAGTGATTGGAACAACTGTTTCGCTTGCTGTGCAAACCAACGAGCCAAGAAGCTGTCTTGTTCAAGGAGTGTCATTAATAATATTTGTACTTATTTTTTTATTTTTTCAGATTTTTGTATATGTATATATACTAAAAAATTTCAACGAAGCGGTGTCGGGTGACCCCCCTTGGTATAAGGTGGATCCGCCCCTGGGTAGGACTAAAGAAATATTTGGAGTACGAATTAATTATATTGCAAAAAAGATTTACACGACTAAAAATTTAGTCAATTTGTAGACATCATGAAAAATTCAGACTCACATAATTGGAATATTTGTCAATTTATGACGAAAGCGTAAGCATACATGAAATTTTAGACACACATGACTTAATTTTTAGCTGATTTTACACGCACTTCACTAAAAAGTGTCTGAAATTAACTTACTAAGTCAAGCAAAATTTTAGTAAAAAATATCCGAATTTTGGCATCAGACAAAAATGTCTAATGACCTTTACAAAGCCACACTTCAAATAAAAAATATATCTAAATTGTATTATATTGTACAAACTCTTTTAAGTTAGTTTTATAACAAAAAAAAACATATTAAATTGATAGTGTATATAACGAAACCTATTATGAAAGATAATTGTCTATATTATAAAGAGCCTATTATGACCAGTTGAAATACACTAAGGGGCCGTTTGGTATAAAAATAAATAATGCAGGGATTAGTAATGCAAGATATATTTTTTATCAAGTGTTTAGTTCATTGCTTCTCATTTCATCTTGTGTTTGGATTAAAACTTTACAAAAAGCTTCTTTTTCAATTATACCTTTGAATTATTATGAAATTTCTTATTTCATGTAATCGGGTAAAGGTAGATAATTGACGAACAATATTATTTTTTTATGACCTTCTAACTGGCTAGGAGAAGAACAATTTTTTTGTCATGTTTGCTATTTTCTCATTTGAATTATTTGAGGTAAATAATTGTCATCTTAATAAATTAATCACTCACAAAACGTCAATTTTTAATTTAAAAAAGATAGACCATCTACTTTTAAAATCGAAAGACGGTAAACAATAGTAAAATCGAATAAATCATCTACATTTACACATAAAAATTGCAAGTTGTAGTTTTAATATGTATGCAATTTTATAAATTATTTAAAATATAAATAATTAGAAACCACATATATATATCAACAAATAATATATTCAATTAAGATCACAAACGTCATGGGTTATATATTTACCTTTTCAATTAGTAAATGTTAAACAACTCACATTTCAAATATTATATTGATTTATATTGCATTTATTTAGCTACAAACACTCTCTCTAAATAATAAAATTTGTAAGCTAATTTTTACATTGTGTTGTGTATATATAAATATGGCGGAACCCATCAGTGGCTCCCTAAAGTTGACACCAACTTTCACTTAGGCACCTCAAATAGGTCTTGTTCATTTTAAACACCTATAGTAGGGCTCAACTGTGTCATTTTGACACTTTTTTGACAATCAACCAAATAATTAAGATGTGTGTATTATACTTGTTGATGACGTGTCAAAGTGACGAATCAAATGAAGACACATGGCATATATACCAAAAATAATTATTAAAAAATATATTATGAATAAAAACCCATTTTAAAAATTATATAATTAATTACTTTAAAAAATTACATTTCAATAAAAAAGAAAAAGAAAAAAAATATGCAACCCCCTTTTTTTCTCCTCCACCATTTTCACATCTCCTCCTCCTCTAATCACCATTAACTTCTTCTTCAAATTTGATGATTATCATCACCACCATTTCTTTCTTCAAATTCACATATTATAATCACAAAATGTAATATTAATTTGGATCACAAGCATTTACCCATAATCTAACTGTCTTACTATCACCATCTCTTCAATCTTTCAAATCCATCATTTTTTTCCTTCTCAAATCACCTCCACCATTGGAACTGCTCTTTTTGATAGTTTCAAAATACCCAAAAAAACTAACCTACAAAGAAAGTGGATCTATTTATAAATTTTCTTGAAATGGGTTCATCAAAAAAGAAAAGTTAAAAGCTTTTGAGAAACGAAAAAATTAATGTCTCAAAAATTGAATTTGAAAAAAGATCAATAGAGCTTTTAAATGGTTCGCCAAACTTGCCGGCAACTATGAAACAACTAGATGAAGAAGTTTTATACCATGAAGAAGATATATGTTGCAGACATATCTTCTTCCTTTCTTAAATTATTTTTGTTGATATATATTATTAGTTTAATTTACCATATCAAGAAATGAAGAGAGGAGAAAGTTGAATATATAATGGTGGCGACGTGGTGGCAAGGTGGTGATGGATGGTGGAGGAAGTTTTGGAAGGAGAGAGAAGGAAGAAGAAGAAATAAAAAAAATTTAAAAATTTCACGCACTCAAAGTAAGTGCAGCACACATAATATGCTAACTCAGTAAAAAGTGTCAAAATGATATAACGGGACCCTACTTAAGGTGTCTAAAATGAACAAGGCTTACTTGAGGTGCCTAAATGAAAATTGGTACTAAATTTAAGTGGCCATCGATGGGTTCTGCCTATAAATAAAAGATCTTTTTAGCTTGCCCATTGAATTGAACACATTAAAGTAGAATGCAAATTTTCCAACCAAAAGGAACCTAAAATTCATAATTTCATATGTATCATCATTCATCATTGAGTACCTTTTTTAGTTAGTGGGTAAACAAAACATTGTGTTGCTTGGTGGCTTAGGTTTGAATTTATAGTACAATAATTGAACTTTGGTTAACCAATTACATTTAAGAAAAAGTACTTTAGCTCAAGATTGACAAGTTGTATTATTGTACTCTAGGTTTAATAATAGATCAAACTTCCCCTATGGGCTATGTCTTTTTTTCTTCCCTTTCATTTTCATGGACATATCCGTATCATTCTTTTTCTTTTTGAGTGACCCAGACACACCACTACCTAGTCATAACACAGGACCATTTTTTTTTTCATTTAAAATGCGAAGTTAATTGGAACACCGATTAAATCTGAATCTCGTAGTGTCGGGTCCACATTCGAGGGTGACACCCCCAATAAAATTTTCTCTATATTTAGGGCTCAAACCCAAGAACTCTGGTTAGGATGAAACAATCTCATCACTATACCATAACTCATGTTGGTATCCTATGGACCATTTGTTTGCTTTATTCCGTGATTTAGGGCTTGATGGATACGACAGAAATTATAGGGGTAGGATGAAGTGGAAAGTGGGGTTTTCGTGAGTCGAATGGTCATGAGGATTGGATGAATGGGAGAAAGACAATGAATTTGGAATATTACTGAACTTATTCTTTCTTTTTGTATTAAGAAACTCATATTCCTTATATGAAATAATAAAACAAATTAAAATATTTTGAGTTTTCATTATTTATTTACTTTTTACATAGTTTTCATCGAATCTAATAAATAGAGTTCGATTAATATTTGACGAATATTAAAACTTTAAATTTAGATAAACTTAAAGGATCGACAAAACTACAAAGTACATACGTAAAAGAACTAATTTGAACCTATCCTTAAACATAAGGGACTATTTTTGTTATTTTATCACTTTCTGAAATCAACCTTGCACAAAAAATTCTATAAAACCCACTCTAAATTTAGAGACCTTCATTCAAGCTTCTTATAATTTGATTTTGATATATTGCCATGGAAGAACAAAGGTTTCAGCAACTGGAGAGGCTAGTAGAGGAAATAACAGGATACAAATTTAAGAATCCCGACTTATTACATCAAGCTTTCACTCATCCTTCCGTCCCACAAAATTGGGCATCGAATGATAGAATGGAGTATTTAGGTAAGAAAGGAATTTTGATCGTTGAGTCTAACTAAAATCATTAGTTTTTATGAAGTTTATGAACTAATTAACGTTTGATGTAGGTGATTCGGTTCTGGGTCTGTTGATAGCAAAGGAACATTATTTTGCTTATCCTGAATTATCTTCTGGGGATCTCACAAAGTTGAGAAGTGTCAATGTAGATACTGAAAAACTTGCTAGAGTTGCCATCAAATACAATTTGCACGAATATTTACGCTATCAAATTCACTTATTTGAAGCACAAGTAAGTAACACAAATTCAATTCATTAAATATCCTTTAATTTTGTTCACATATTTGTTATTTTTCATAGGTAGAAGAATTCAGAAGTGCTACGTTGGAGTATCCATTGCATTCAGTAGGTTGCGTTGATCCCCCTGATGTTCTTGCAGATTTAGTTGAAGCCTTAATTGGCGCAATCTATATTGACTCTAATTTCTCCATGGATACAACTTGGCAGGTGGTTTAGTTATTTTCACAATACAATTTATACAATAATATGAATATATATTGACGAATATATATTTTGATGACAGGTGGTAAAAAAATTGTTGCAGCCTCTAATAACTCCAGCAACACTTGAAATTCAACCAGTTACGAAATTTATCGAGTTATGTCAAAAGAATAAATTGGAGATGAACATTGTTGATAATTGGGACAGAACAAGGGAATTTGAATGTTTTGTTGATGGAAAATTTGTTGCGAAAGGAAAATCTAATCAAAATAAAGACACTGCAAAAAATAGGGCGGCATACAATGCATATGAACAAGTTATCAAAAATTTGCGCAGTTGAAGATCACTGATGATGAGATGAAATTACCAAATGGAATTATTGCAATTCGGCCCATCAGAATGTTTTTCATGAATTTTTCCTCAAAAATTTCTTATCGACATATCAAATTTCGATAGTATGTTTGTTCAGCGATAAAATAGTATTTCATATCTTATTAGTTGTTCTAATGAAATATTGTATCAATTAATGAAAAATGTCACAATTGGATAAAAAATTGTTGCTTATGGAGTACATTTGTCTAATTTCTTTTACTTGGTCGTTAATTGGATTAATTTAGGATTATATTATTGCTCAAATGTCAAATCTGATCAAACACAAACATACACTTCGATTAGCTTTTCCTTTATGACGTTTTTTTTTTTCGAGTTCAGAGCCAAAAGGGCAATAAAATTTAGTTAAAATTTTAAAAGGGTAACTTTTGGATAGAATGGGAGACGGAGTTAAAATTAAATTTGAAATGCAAGGCGCGGATGTGACAATTTCTTACCAGGCGCAGGTGACAGTTTCTTACCAGGCGCAGCCGTCGATGCGCCTTCCAAAATTAAATTGCCTACTTTTTTTTAAAAAAAAAAATTAACCTCCTTAAATGTATTTTTATATGAATGGCCTTGCACTCTTTTCTGCATTTTGTAATGTATTTTTAATTAATTTATTTTAATTAAATACATTATCTTATTATAAAAGAAAAAATTATTTCTTTTGTTCTACTTTAATTTAATTAGTGTATAATTTTTTCGAAATTATGAAATCCGTTTTAGCTATGACTTTATTATTTCTTTTGTTCTACTTTAATTTAATTAGTGTTTAATTTTTTCGAAATTATGAAATTAGTTTTTGCTATTTTAGTTTAAATTCATATTTAATTAGTACGTCTTTTTCTCTTTTTTGACTGTTTAATCTAGTCATTACTGGATCTAGTTCATCCCTTATTAAGGAGACCAAGCATCTTCTGCACCATCATTTCAAAATCAAGGACCTGGGGGAACTGAGATATTTCCTTGGTCTTGAAATTGCCCGAATTAGACAAGGCATTGTTGTATGTCAAAGGAAGTTCACCTTAGACCTCATTGCAGATATGGGCATGGCTAGATGCAAGCCTGCTAGTACACCCTTGGAGCCAAATCAGAGGCTTACTAGTGTTGAATTTGATCAAGATCATGAATAATATGCAGATGATGAGTTGCTCACAGAGCCAAGAAGCTATCAAAAGCTTGTAGGGAAGTTGTTGTATTTAACAATGACTAGACCAGATATAAGCTTCACTATTCAACATCTGAGTCAATTTATGCACGGTCCCAAGAAGTCACATATGGAGGCAGTATTGAGAGTGGTAAGGTACATGAAGAATGCTCCAGGGCTTGGGATTTTATTATCATCAGAAAACTCAACACAACTTTCAGCCTACTGTGATGCTGACTGGGGAACTTGCCCCATGAGCAGGAAATCAGTTAGTGGTTTTGTAGTGAAACTGGGAAATCATTGATAGCCTGGAAATCTAAGAAATAACACACAGTCTCAAGGAGCTCGGCAGAAGCTGAGTATAGGAGTATGGCGAATGCAGTTGCAGAGATAGTGTGGACAATAAGGTTATTTGAAGAAGTGGGGTTGAAGTTGCAACTTCCTGTGAAACTATATTGTGACAGCAAGGTTGCAATACAGATCGCAGCAAATCCAATATAACACGAGAGGGCCAAGCATATAGAGATTGATTGCCATTTTATCCGAGAGAAAATACAAGAAGGATTGGTGCAGACTGAACACATCAAAACTACACTACAACTTGCTGACATCCTGACAAAGAGTTTGGGAAAGACACAACATGACTTTCTATTGAACAAACTGGGAATGCTCAATCTATTCTCACTACACAGTTTGAGGGGGAGTATTGAGGGAGTCACATGAACTGCACGTGTAGCATGACAACTGTCCATTAGTGAGGTGTATTAGCTGTTAGTTAGTTAGCTAAATTGTTAGAGTTAGTTACTGATTAGTCAGGTAATCTATATATACATGTATACATACACTGTTACATTCATCTGAAATAGAAGATATTTTTCCATTTCTCTCTCTCTCAATAAGGAGCTTAACAATTATGATTTCCGCAATCATGTTGATCTTTTATCTTATTTGTCCTGTTTGTGCATACAATAGATTTCCTTTATCATCCTTAGACAGAACCCATAGGAGCTCAATTCTGAATTCTCTTTGCTTGCTCTATTAGTATTTATCTTGATTATGCCTATTTTTGGTTTTCTCCAGTGAATCAGATAGTTATATAGTTTTGGTCAGTAATTACTGCACATGTATCATTGTTGGGCAATCTTTAAGAATAGAGGATAACCAAGGGTAATTGACTTTAATCAATTGATTAATTGTCCATTGCACTTGATACACCATTCTCCTATAAGTAGTATCTCCTTTATGCTTCTTCAAATTCCTACTCTTCTATAACTCCCACATGATGATTGTTGGGATGGCTTGAAAATACTGCGAGCTTTAATAGATTGTATAATTTTCCATCACATAAGTATGACTTGTTGTAGTTACAACCCTTCGATGTTATAACCTTCACAAGAAGCAAATTGTCTTCGTAGCTTAGTAGCTATGGGAGATGTTAAAAAAATATGTGACATGATTTCTAGTTTATGATCCTCACAATATTTAGGAAAAGTCATCTCTTCATTCTCACTTTTATATTTAGCAAAAATTCACCCCTTTTTATCAAACAAAAGGATTGAGAAACAAAATATTCCTCAGGATGTGAAGTATAGTTGATAGTTATAAGTATCTTCATTCAAGATTCATTATTCTCATACTCTTTCTTAGCCCACACATCTATGTGAGTTGATGAATTTTTACAAATCATAGAAAGATTACTTTCCAACACTCCAAGCAAGAGAACACCATCCATAGGTTCGCTCTACCTTTCTCCATTTTTCATTAGCCAAATCAAAAGAGGTTAAGCACCAGAACCTTTCTAAACCAATTCCAACAATAATAGCCCAATGAACCTTTCCATTCACAAACTTACCTGCACTAATTAATCGTTCCCTATTTTATGAAAAATCAATTATTCGCCAAGAATTATTCTTCAGACTTTACACACTAACCTCTTGAAAACTGCACACAAGACCATTAATAGAAAAAATCCTAACTACCTTATAATCATCACGAAAAAGTTAGCATGCCTTGATTCTATTTAAAATCAGGCAAGTTCTTGTACTTTCTTAGTATTGGGATCCATAGAAATAATTCTTTTGCCTCATTTATAAGACATTATTTCTACGGAACCCAATACTAATAAAGTACAAGAAATTTCCTGATTTTAAAATTAAATCGAGGCATGCTAGACTTTTCATATATGGTTTTGAATATAATGAGATCCATGATGATTAAATATAGTGCGGATTTTTTCTATTAATGGCCTTCTGTGTTGTTTTCAAGAGGTTAGTGTGTATAGTGATCTGAAGAATGATTCTTGGCGAATAATTGATTGTCCACAACATAGGGTGTGATTAACTAATGCAGATAAATTTGTGAGCGGAAAGCTTCATTGGTCTACTATTGTTGGACTTGGTTTAGAAAAGGTCTAAAGCATAACCCTTTTTTATTTGGCTGATGGGAAATGAAAAAAGGTGGATCGATCTTGCGAGGATAGTGTTTTCTTGCTTGGAGTGTTGAAAAGTAATTTGTCAGCCTACACCCTGGACGTGGCCGGCACTCGAGAACCATTGATGGTCCCCAAGCGAACCCTTATCCTGGCGGACTACAAGCAGAAGACTAACTCAAGAATCAAACTGAGAGAAAAAGTTTAATACAACTTATTGAATCTCAAAACTATCTGAAAATACTGAGTATGAAACATAAAGTTTTAAGTATAACATCTGTAACTAAAAAACTCTCCAAAACTGTCTATCTATAAAGCCTCTACTGTACAAAGATGAGTGTTGGGATAAAATCTACGACTCCTCCAGAGACTACTACAAATAACTTATAAAACTGGAGTCCTCCGAAACCAAGGAGGTCGTACTCAAATCTGACAAGCGGATTAAGTGATCTCAACGAAACTCTTGTTGAAGATCCTAAGTACCTGTTTCTGCATCATAAAAGATGCAGGTCGAATGGCATCAGTTTATTGAATGTACGAGTATGTAATATGACTGAAGTGGAATAAATAATTGAATTGAATGACTGCAATAGATATAGCATGAACTCAACTGAATGTAAAAGATTAAAGGAATGAAATCATTTAGCTTTAAGAGAATATTTACTCATCTCTGAACTCAACATAAGAAGTGTTATATGAAAATACACTTTAACTTTGTTGAGATATTCTCTAACCGACAACCATCACTGTGAGCTAAGTGATGATACATTGTCTTGTCCACGCTGCCAGAACTGTCCTATATCGTGTCGGGATATAGGACACTTGAACTAAGTGGATCCACTAATAAGCTATAAGAATTCATCTAAAAAGTATGATCATGAACCCATATTGGTAAGACATGATTTATGGGGGCTATGAGTTGTCTAAAATCTCCCCTATATCGGTGCTCAATACTACTCTCAATGATATATATTGCTGCTCAAATGTATAAAACATTACTCTTTCTCTAGTTTAAGGTAATTGATCAAACTATCCTCTTAAAAGAGGTAACTGCTTTGAAGTATCTCAGTACTCACAACTCAATTAGAAAGCAAAGTTTCTCTTTTCTCAATTTAAAACTGTTATCTTAGGGAATTTCTTAATTAATTAGTTCCCTATACTTTTCTTGAAACTCATCTTTTACTCTTTCTCAGAATTAATTTTAAAGACAAAGCATTTGTTCTAAAAAGATTCTTAAACTTCTCTTTACTTTCTCAATAATAGCTCTTGACTTTTCTCTTAAACTCACTTTAGTTTTGAAAATGCATTAAGACATATGAGTAGGATAATGCGTGAATTTTCAATGATAAATGGATCCTATAGGAGCTAATATAGAGAGGGAAATCATAGCCACAACTTAGAGGAACACGTTCGGAATGAAACACGGAAGGAAAAAGGTCAGGCAACCCTGGTGCACAGATGGCGTGGGGCACCAGGCCCCAAACTACTGATCAAATTTTGGGGCGCACTGTTGGCGTGGCACGCCAGGCCCCAAACTACTGACCAGTAGTTCTGGCGCTATGGTGGCGCGCCGCGCCAGCCCTATACCCAGAAATTCGATGAATTTTCTTACTCAATTTCGGGTCCTAACTCATCTAGAATCGATTGGTTTCTTCTAAACTTTCTTTGATTCACAAACCCAACACAAAATTATTGAAATCCCACTCAAATTATATCAAGAAACACCACTCATTCGCAAAACCCTCACCTCAAGAACTCAAAACCTCTATTGTTAAAGAATGAAGCTTAAAACTCAAGAACTCTTCAAGAATATTTACATAAACGACTATATGGGTGAATTAACGAAAGGATTACATGTTTGGCGTGAGGATGAACAAATCCATCACTGTGGGAAGCCTTACATACCTGGAAAAAATGATGTTCTTGGTGAAAACCACAATTCTTGAAGAATGCTTGAACCTAGCCCTTTTCCTCTTCTTGAAACCTCGCTCTTAAACCCTAAGTGTTTAGGAACATGATTAGGTGATTTAGAATCTGATTAGACCCTTAATTGGGGTCAGGAAAAACGTGCTAAGCCTAATGGGAAAAAGGAAAAGATCAAAATACCCTTTCCTAAAACGAATGAAGTGCCTTAAATAGAGAGGCTTGACGCAGACACGCATAACTGTTTACTCTGAGCTCGAAATTTAGTAAACTTGGCGGCGTTGGAAAGAGGACTCAAAGACCTTTGATTTGATAGCTCATGGACTACCTAACTCATCATGTGCTGAGAGATATGATCGTTTGAAATTGACCTAAGCAGAATCTTAGGTCAAAACTTACTCGGTAGGGAAGCTTCCAACTCAACTTTGTGCTAGGGGATTCTAGTGGCCTTAATTGACATCCAAAATCATTTCCACCATAATGAATTGACCTTAGAATCTAAGAACAATTAAGAAACACTCGGTACGACCTTATCCACAATTCAAGAATTGTTCGTGTTGTTGATCTTGTATTCCTAAGATACTTAGAACAAAAACTTTGAAGAACTTGGTAAGAAACAACAAAGTTTAAAGAGTATTTTCAAAACTAGAAAATTAAAACTTGTAGAGAAAATTGAATCAGAAACAAATTAGAAACAATATACAAAATATTTTTCTCAAAGAAGAAAATCGAGCCCATTGAATGCACAGTGTCCCCTTACGGAAATTATTCCCCTCAAGTACCCGAGGTTAATGGAATATATCCTCCCAGGATAGAACGATCTTACTCACCGGTGTATCGGTACCTAAAACCATGGTGTCAACGAACCACTCAACGGCAGTAAAGTACGCTTAGAATACTAGGATTAGTAGTAGAAGAAGAAGTCTTAGAAAAATTCGTTCTTTCATTGTTAAAAAATAAGAGGAACTCCTCTATTTATAGACAACAAAGGGTAGTGTGAACATATGTTTATTGTGCCTTATCAGAAAGGTCACAATCCTATGAAAAGCTACAACCCTTCGGAAAGGTCACAACCTTTCATAAAAGTCACAATTTTTCATAAAAGTCACAACTCTTCATAAAAGTCGCAACTTTTCATTAAAGTCACAACTCTTCATAAAAGTCGTAGCTCTTCATTTTCCATTCACACCTTTTAAAACCCAACAGTTCGGTCTTAACTTAGAAATTTTCTAGGGTGTTACATAATCTTTATATGGTTTGTATTAATCCATCAACTCACATAGATTTGTGGGCTATGAATGAATATGGAAATAAAAAATCTTAGAGGAAGATACTATCAATTATACTCTGCGTCCTGCAAAATATTATGCTTCTCAATCCTTTTGTCTGATAAAATAGGTAAATTTTTACTTATGTATAAATTAACTTACATGATATTCAATCCAAAGAATAACTCAATTAGATATGCTGATCTTAGTGAATTTGATTATGGTCTTTTGGCTGATTTCTACCTTTAAAGCCTAATTTGTCCTTTTTTTACAAAATGAACCAATCACACAATAAGAGTGAAGGCACCAGAAGCTCTGAGATTGTAACTATGCAAGTAATAATTGGTAAGAGTTTAACATTATGCATTTGACAAAGGGTTATAACACTTTCCTCAATTTATTGAATAATAGAAAAACCATTTCATATTTAAGGAAGAACTTTACCCAACATCTTCATGGAGATCTTGTTTAAGCTTTTTTTTTTCTTTTTTTCATATTTCAAAGAAAAATTATTTAGTCAATCAAAGATTGAATTATTCTTTCACTTTAGTAGTAACAACAAGGTGGGCAGAATTCAAAAGTTAAAAGATATTATTCTTAGGTAATTTGTTGCATCCAAGACACAGGTTCATGTTGTAGCTGGCTGTGCAACAAAGAGTAGCTATTGTGGAGAGACTTCAAAATTTTGGCATTCAAGTGCCAATGAACTGACTTCAAAAAAAGGCAGAAACATAGCAAACTGACAGAGTACATTAGCAACTTAAATTTCTATCCCTAGCCTCTTTGATGTTTTGTAGCTTAAAATAATGTAGCTGATTTTACTTTATTTTTCAATTTTATTTTGTTGGAGGTAGATGGTCAGCTTCTACCTGAATTTGTAATGATTTAGTTTGATTAATAAAGAGAAATCTGTTTAATAAAAAAAATTGTTGAATTTTCTACCCTTTTCAAAGAATAAACTGGTTTAATTAAGGGGCCGTTTGGTTACTGGATAAGGGCAAAGTTAATACATGAATAACTTGGTTATTCATGTATTAATTTTTATACCATGTTTGGTTTGTAAATAGAATAAAAGTTATCCTTGTGTTAGTTTTATACAATGTTTGGTTATATTTTTGTAATTCTACATAACTAATACTCACATAAATATCGAAAACCGAAAAACCGAACCGAACCAAATTAATTCGGTTTTTCGGTTCGGTTTCGGTGTTTTTTTTTCGGAATTTCGGTTTTTCGGTTCGGTATTCGGTGTCAGGGTAAGAAAAATTCGGTGCACCGAAAAACCGAAATTTTATTAACTAAATTTAAAATAATATTTTAATTTTATTAATTATATACTTGGTAACTTGTGTTTGTGAGTTGTGACTCCTATTGTTTTTTATTTGAATGAAGTTGAATATTAAGGCATTTTTAACTTTGTATTGTTTTAACTTTTAAATTTCAAGTGTTGAATTCTTGGTTTAAATTGTTGGCTGCTATTACAAAGAGTGTTTGTTGAAACAAAAAATCGGAAAGAGAAAAAAAAACTTCTTTAGTTCTTTGTTGGAAACTTTAACTATTAAATATGTTAATTGATTATTTCGAGTTTTCAACTTTTATCTTTAGTTAAACGTTTTGATAATTTAATTTTCACTTTATTTTTTATTTGCTTGCACCGAAAAATCGTTTTAAAAACACCGAATTAAACCGAACCGAAGTTTAAAAAACCGAACCGAAATATTTTGGTTTGGTATTTGGTGCACATTTTTTCAAAACCGAAAAACCGAAAACACCGAACCGAAATTTAAGAAAACCGAACCGAAGAACCGAATGCCCACCCCTAGTTGATAGGTTTTTAAATATTGTATAAAAGTTATTTATGTATTAATTTTATACGGTGTTTGGTTGGTAAGTTTAAAATGTTGTATAAAAATTATTCCTGCATTAGTTTTATACAATGTTTGGTTGTGTTTTAGTGAATCCACATAATTAATACTTACATAACTTATGAGGAAATCTATGTATAATTTTATGCAGGGTAGAAGGTGGAATAAGTTATGTGGGTATTAGTTATACATGGATTAAATAATATATTTACATATTTACCCTTATTAATTAACTTTTAATTTTTTTTAATTATGTGTGCTTTTAAAAAAGTTACTATTTATTTTTGTCTTGATAGTTGCTTAATTATTTTTAGTTTCTTTGCTTTATTTTTTATTAATTATTTTCTTTGGCGATAAGATAGTGCCGGTTAATTGTAATTAGTTCTTTACTTAGTTTCTTTGCTTTATTTTTTATTAATTATTTTCTTTGGCGATAAGATAGTGCCGGTTAATTGTAATTAGTTCTTTACTTAGTTTCTTTGCAACGCACGGCCAATACATGTATTATAATATTTTTAGTTATTTCTTATTTACTTAATTACTTATCCTATTCAATACAAATTACTTAACTTCTTTTAGTTATTTGTTATTTACTTTAGTGTTTTTAGCTATTGACATTTATTTAAATTTTAATGTGTTATTAAGATAGTTGTTTATTTTAATGGATATAATAAATATTAGCTCGCTAAACATTTTTGGAATTAAGAAATAAAAATTAGTTTACTGTATTGTAATTTGTAAATAACTAAATCATGTATAACTAATACATATATAATTAAACCCTGCATAACTAAACCATGCATAATTAATACCTGCATAACTAAACCCTGCATAACTAATACCTGCATAACTAATACCTGCATAACTAAACCCTGCATAACTAATACCTGTATAACTAAACCCTGCATAACTAATACCTGTATAACTAAACCCTGCATAACTAATATCTGCATAACTCTAACCAGTAACCAAACGGCTCCTTAGTGTACTAACTTGTCTTATGCCACGACTATGAAAATAACGTTTGTTTTAGTTAATATTTTGTACATATATGAGTATATCTATGCTTGAGTGCAATATTATGTGTTGTAGTTTGTCAAATAAACTAGTCAAGTATCATGGTAGATCAGTAAAATATTAAATCTAATTTTATTTTTATAATTGAATTTTTAGAAAGTGGCGTGTTATTTAAGGAGCAATTTATTACCACGTTGATTTTCATGTCAGTATGTTACTTTTCTTTTTTCTTTTTGTGTACAATAAAACACTTGCCTAATATTTAGTCTATGTCAATGCCATTTCTTATTTGCTTGTAATCGAAGGTTAAAAAAATTAATGTTTTCAGATATTTGATTTGTCAAAGAGTATATTTGTAATGTTCTGTTGTAGCTTACTCCTAGTAGGAGCCCGAGCTTTTCACCTTTTTCCTAAGTATTTGGGAAAATGTTAAGAGTTTAGCTGTAACACCCGAAAATTTCTAAGTTAAGCCTCGAACCATTCTTGAATTGCGTATAAGGTCGTATTGAGTTGTTGACATCTCTAAAAAGGAGCAACGTCGCGGTGACTCAAAAAATAATCAATTTTAAAAGAATTTAAAAGGATAAAAGAATTTTAAAAGGGAAAAAAGGGTTTAAAAGGGAAAGGGAGTCGCCACCTAATTTTTAGGAAAACTAGGAAACCAATTAATTAACTAACATTAAAAGTCTACGAAACCAATAGATTCTAGGTAAGGGTTCTAGTTATTCCGAAGGGAAGGTGTTAGGCATCCTTCGAAATCCACAACTGTGGGTCCCAACTGAATTCATTTTTTCAAATTGAGGAGGAGATAACAACAATGTACAAGTATAATAAATATGAAATATAAACAAATAATGAAGTAAAACAATAATATAAAAAATGGCCTAAGTTTGCCTAACACTTTCCCTTCGGAATAACTTGAACCCTTACCTAGAATCTATTGGTTTCGTAGACTTTTAATGTTAGTTAATTAATTGGTTTCCTAGTTTTCCTAAAAATTTGGTGGCGACTCCCTTTCCCTTTTAAACCCTTTTTTCCCTTTTAAAATTCTTTTATCCTTCTAAATTCTTTTAAAATTGATTATTTTTTGAGTCACCGCGACGTTGCTCCTTTTTAGGGATGTCAACAGAATGGCGACACTCCGCTGGGGATATAGAGGTTCTAACTATCATTAGTTCATTTTTTCAAATTGAGGAGACTATTCTTTTATTGTTTTATTCATTATATCTTGTATATTTTGTTGATTATTTGTATGTTGTATTTATTATTTATTCATTATTTGTTTAATTATATATATATTGCCATTGCATTCATGACAGGTTTCCGCCAAATGGTATCAATCTTGTATATTGAAGAGCGGTTTTGCGATCCCGCAGCCGGTCTTTTTTATATGTAACCCTTTTCGAAATCTATGACAATTTATTGGTTCGTCATGCGTCCGTCCAATGGTTGTCATAATTCCAACCCGAGTTGTCCGCTTGGGCCTCAGTCTTTCAAAAAGCTCACTCTTGGTCACTTAGTTTTAGAACATTCATAATCGCAGTCTAATTTTCATTCAAGTCACAGTCGATTGGAACTACGTTTGACCTGATTCCTGCTTCAACGGGATACGTAGGCGCCATAACGGCTCGGTCATGTTCCCCGTAAGCTTTCCCATATTTTAAAATGGAAACTAGGGCAAATTTTTTGAGGAGGTCTCCAAAAATTTCACGAAGGAGACAGTTGCTACAAAATTGAATACCGGAGGTTGCTAAAGTTGAAACAGGAGCAAAATTTTTAAGGAAAGCCCTCAAAAATTTCCCCAAGGTTGTACTCAGACTCCAGATTTATGAGGCATAGCTCCGAGTTAGTTTATACAGTTGCATTAATTTTTGTACATAATATTTTTTTCATTGTTTATCCCTGATTTTATTTGTTTTATATTTCATTAACATTTTTAAAGTTTGGGTCGTTCACCCTTCACTGTGACTTATTCATTTCTCATTTCAATTATTTTTTCTTTCAAAAAGAAATATTTGTTAATTTGGGTTGTCCGCCTTTCAATGTGACTCATTCATTTTATCATTTCAATTATTTTTTCTTTTAAAAAAAATATTTGTTAATTTAGGTTGTCCACCCTTCAATGTGACTTATTGATTTTTCATTTCAATTATTATTATTTTTTCTTACAAAAATTCATTTGTTGTTCAAAACATATGTTTTATGCCATATCTGAAAGAACTACGCAAACCTGATTCTCTCGATGAGATACGTAGACAGCCCTTCTAGGGTTCGGTATTCTTTGTTCAATTTTTTTTTTATTCTTTATTCTTTTTAATATTTATATTTTTGAAATCATTTTTTGACTTAGTCGGTGTCAACACAGTTAGATTGTGCATGTAAAAAATAATTGATACAATGGAGAGGATTGACTTCTTGTTAAACCATAGATTCTTTTGGTACCTCTCATTCATACTTTTGTTACACTTGAAAATATTCTCTTGCATGCATTCAAGATGCGAGCAAAATCAGATTCATTGTTTCATGTGCATTATGTGGTGAGTTTTGAATTAAATTCAATTGTGTTGCTTTATTGGTTTAGAACTTGGCCTGAATGTTGTTGAGGCGAAATTCTGAGTAATGTTTGATTTGAAAAATGATTGTAGGCCTTCTTTGACCCGTTTGTGCCTTTCAAAGCCTACCAAATGACATTAATCCTTAGTTTGTTCCCCCTTTGAGCTTTAAGCCTTTTCTTTGGATAACCACATTTTAGCCTATACCCTTTCTGAGTGCTTATACGCATTATCCTTCTCTTGACCCGACTTTCTTGAGCGCACTGAGGATCTGCAAGTTACAAAAGAAGATTCAAAGTTCAAATTTGTCAAAGACAAAAAGTTACTAAAGTCCCTGAAACTCAAAAATGCAAAAAAATGACTTCAAAAGAAAGAAGAAAGAGTTGAAAATTCCCCACAAGTTCAAGCAAACAAAATTTCAACAAAAGAAGAGAACACTCCAAACAAATAGGAGAAAGTTCAAAAGATGGTGAGAAGGGACAACAAAGAGAATCAAACGCTAAAAGCGTATCAAACGTTGAAAGCACAAATTCAGTGCCATGCTCAAGAAAGGATTAAGTCACTTTTCCCCCAAATGAATATCCTACCCGTCCCTAAGCCTACATTACAAGCCAATAACAAGCCCTACATGATTTCATTTAAAATGTTTTCACATTAGTGGAGATTTACATGAATGCCAAGCCTATGGTATCACAATTGCATACGTTGAATATTTTTCTGAGTGTGAGTGAATTTTGCTAAATGTCCTCAAATCAAAACACTTTAAATGTGTGCAAATTGAGATTTTCTTTGTGGTGAGGTCACTTGAAACATGATGTTAGGTATAGTTCAAAGCCTTTGTTTGAAGCAAGATGAACAAATCTTGTCGTTACTTGAGTACATTTGAGGTACCACTTGAATTCATAGGAATTACCTCGAAGTCAATCTCAGTTGAAAGAGAAAGAATTGTGAGAAATTTTTGTACAATATTAATTGTTGGCACTAATGAAGTTAAAATATGTTTCATTGTTCAAAAAAAATAAAAATTGATTGACACCCACTTTTTAATATTTTTAGTATTTGATAAATTCTTTTAGTGTTCATAATTTTTCGGTGACAAGTTCACCGGAGTTCCGCCAGAATCCTGCGAGTCCACCACCCAAAAGACCCCATTGTTCCATTTTTTCCTCTTTTTCCGGCAATTCTCCTCCGACAAAAACCACCCCACAAAAGGTGTTTCTACCAGTGAACAAACCACCATAAAACCTCCCTTCCCCTGCTCCCTCGTTTCAGTCCACCGGAGAAGACATCTCCGGCGAGACCCATCACGAAACAACCAAACCAGCTCCACCGGAGCAGTAAACTACACGAACCAGACCCAGATCAAACGGGAGCAAAGCTCCAAACTCCGATAGCAGTTCAACAACACAACAACATCAGCTTCGAGCTCTATTTCCGACGGGGAAGTATATTTCGTTTCATTTTAGATCTGGCCGGAGTGGTTCAAACTCCGGCCACCTTTGATTTTATATATTTTTTCATGTTCAAGTTATTGATTGTGTATTGATAGGTTCTTTGGTTATTAATACTTATTATTTTGAGACTAATTTGATAGTTTTAAGCATTTTTCTGATGGTTTTGGGTATACTCTGTTCTATGTTGCCATATAGTTGCAGTATGTTGTTTAAATATTTTTTTTACTTAGTGCCATCTTTTTATGTTAATTTGGGTAATTATGTTTTTGTTATTTTCTATTATTTTATTTGTTCCATCTCTTCTGTAGATTTATTATTATTTCTGTAGATTTATTATTATTTATTGTTGTGTCTTTTATTATTGAAAGTTGCAATGGCACTTTGAACTATTTAATGTCATTCTATTATGCTTATTTGTTTTGGTTCTGTTATTTGTTCCATGTTATTCCGTTTTATTTACTTTATTATGTAATTGTTTCATTTCGAATGTGAGCTTTTGGTGATATTTGCACATTTTTCAATGTAAGTAGTCTTAGATATTATTAGAGCACGTTACAAGTTAAAATTGGCTAATGAAAAATTTTCTCCATCGATTTTCGAGGCCTTCCCATTTTAAAATACGGAAATTTAGTTTAAGTTTATATATGTTATTTGTTAAAATTGGCCGATTAAGAAATTACCGTCGATTTCCAAGGCCTCCCATGTTAATAAGACGGGTTTTTGTTTTTAAGTTATTTTTTTGATTCATTTATTTTTATTTTTATTTATTTATTGCTAACACTTTTACTAAGTGTCTTTACAGGTACCCGGAGTTGCTTCTCATTGAAGCTATTCGAATGAAGTTCGAAATATATTCTTTATTCATTGTTTTGTATATATTGACGTTAGGCAAACTTAGGCCATTTTTTATATTATTGTTTTACTTCATTATTTGTTTATATTTCATGTTTATTATACTTGTACATTGTTGTTATTTCCTCCTCAATTTGAAAAAATGAATTCAGTCGGGACCCACAGTTGTGGATTTCGAAGGATGCCTAACACCTTCCCTTCGGAATAACTTGAACCCTTACCTAGAATCTATTGATTTCGTAGACTTTCAATGTTAGTTAATTAATTGGTTTTCTAGTTTTCCTAAAAATTAGGTGGCGACTCCCTTTCCCTTTAAACCCCTTTTAAAACCCTATTCTTTTAAATTTGAACTAGTTATTATTTTTTGTGAGTCACCGCGACGTTGCGCCTTCTAAAGGATGTCAACAGAGTGATTCTTAATTGTTCTTAGATTATAAGGTCAATTCATTAGTGTGGAAATGGTTTTGGGTATCAATTTAAGTCCACTAGAATCCCTTAGCACAAAATGGAGTTGGAAGCTTCCCTACCGAGTGAGTCTAGACCTAAGATTCTACTTAGGTCAAATTCAAACGATCATATCTCTTAGTACATAATGAGTTAGGTGGTCTATGAACTATCAAATCAAAGGTCTTTGAGTCCTCTTTCCAACGCCACCAAGTTTGCTCCATTTGAAGCTTGGAGTAAAAAGTTATGCCCATTTGAGTGAAACCTCTCAATTTAAGGCACTTCATTCGTTTTAGGAAAGGGTATTTTGGTCTTTTCCTTTTTCTCACTAGGTTTAACACGTTTTTACTGACCTAATTAAGGGTCTAATCAGATTCTAAATCAACTATTCACGTTCCTAAACACTTAGAGAAATTAGGGCGAAGTTTCAAGAAGAGGAAAAGAGGGTTTTCAAGCGTTCTTCAAGATTCGTCGATTTCGCCAAGAACCTTTGTTCTTACCAGGTATTTAAGGCTTCCCATAGTGATGGATTAGTTCATCCTCACTCCAAGCATGTAATTCTTTCGTTAATTTGCCCATATAATCATTTATGTAAGTATTCTTGAAGAGTTCTTGAGATGTAAGCTTCATTCTTTATCAATGGAGGTTTTGAGCTCTTGAGGTGAGGATTTTGCGAATGAGTGATGTTTCTTGATAGAATTTGAGTGGAATTTTATAATTTCGTGTTGGGTTTGTGAATCAAAGAGATTTTGAAAGAAATCAATCAATTCTAGATGAGTTAGGACCTGGAATTGAGCAAGAAAACTCATCAAAATTCTAGGCAAGGGTGTGGCGTGGCACGCCATGAAGGCGCTAGAGCTGGCCTTCAGTAGTTTGGCCCCAAACTTTCCTCTGAAGTTTAGGGCCTGGCGCCCCCACGCCAGCAGTATGCAGGGGTCGCCACGGCCCATTTCTTCTCTGTTCATTCAGGTGTGCTCCTTTAAGTTGTGGCTATGTTTCCCCACTCTATATTAGCTCCTATAGGCCCCATTTACCATTGAAAATTCACGCATCCTACTCATATTTCTTAATTTACATTCCAAACTAAAGTAAGTTTAAGAGGAAAGTTCAAGAGGTCTTTTGAGTCGTTTTGAGAATTCTTTTGTAACTAACAATGGTTTTGAACTAAGTCTTGAGAAAGTAAATATGAGAATGAGAAGAGTTGTATTCATGATTGAAAAAAAAAGAGTATAAGGGAACTAAGTATTCCCAAATGTAACACTTTTACATTTAAAAGAGAGAAACATTGATTTCAAAATGAGTTATGAGTACGGAGATACTTCAGAGCAGTTACCTCTTTTAAGAGGATCTTTTGAGTAATTACCTCAAATTGAGAAAAGAGAATGTTTTTAAACATTGAGCAGGAGTATATATATTTATTGGGAGTAGTATTGAGCACCGATATGGGGGAGAGTTCAGATAACTCACAGCCCCTATAAGGCATATATGCCAACATGGGTAAATGATTCATACTTTTTAGATGATTTCCTTAGTGCCTTCAGGCAGAGCTTAGTAGATCCACTTAGTTGAGGTGTCCTATACCCTGGCAAGGTATAGGACAGTTCTGGCAGCGTGGGCGATACGTTGTATCATCACGTAACTCATAGTGATGGTTGTCGGTTAGAGAAACTTCCAAATAGAGTAAAGAATACTTTCATTGTATTTTCACATATAATTTTCTTTGAGTTATTATATTATACTTTGTGAAGCTTAAAATGATATTATCTCTAATCATGCTTTGAGTTGAGTTGAGCATTTCTTTCAGCCTGGTCAGCTCAGTATATGTTTTTATTGCATTCTTTCGGTAAGAGTTTATATGAGTTTTCCATCATGATCTAATATTATATTTTAGTTGAGTTACTGCCAGAGTTTCAGTTCAGTTATTTGGTTATTCAGCTATAATACATGCTCGTACATTCAATGTACTGATGTCATTCGACCTGCATCTTTTAATGATGCAGATACATGTACTTAGGATCATCAACAGGAGTTCCGTTGAGATCACTTCATCCGCTTGTCAGCTTTTGAGTAAGGCCTCCTTGGTTCCGGAGGACTCCAGTTATATAAGTTGTCACTAGTAGCTCTTTGAGGTGTCGTGGGTCTTGTCCCGATATCCTTCCTTAATAGTAGAGGCTTCATAGATAGATAGAGTTGAGGAGTCTTTCAGTATTTACTTCTCTTGAGTTGTTTTACAAACTATAAGTATTTCTATTAAGTATTGTCCAGACTTTATGAGTTGAGTATTTGAGTTTATCATATTTAATGCAGTTTTAAACCTATTATTGCTTGAGTTAGTTTTCCGCTTGTATTCAGCCAGGATGAGGGTTCGCTTGGGGACCAACAATGGTTCTCGAGTGCCGGCCACGTCCAGGGTGTAGGCTCGGGTTGTGACATTAGCTTTGCCTTCGTTAGAAATTTTGACTCATTTATTTCACGTCCTTGAGAGAAAATATATAGGGTCAAGTTTGTTCACCTTTTTTTTCCAATAAATTTTACCTTAGATCAACAAAATTATTAAATCGTGTGACTTTCTTATCATAAAGTATTTTCCATCTTAAAATTGATTATATTGTGATTTTATAATTACTAGAAAAAATCTAACTTGTCTATTTTTTTTATGTTCAAGCCAAATTTGTTTTTTGTTTGAAGTACCAGTTCATGTTTCCTGTTTTATATTGTAACGTTTAAAGTTCTTTTAAAAATAAATAAATGTGATTTCGTCCGTCACTATTTTGTGTTTTTTAAGCTTGTTAATAATGTCTTTGTTTCAGTTTCTTTTTTATTGACAAAACAAAAAATAAACGTCACAAAAACTAAAAATTAAATTAGAAGCACTAATTTTTTGGTGTTTAATTAATTCATGAAAAAAAAAATGTAAAGAAAAATAGATAAAGAAAGATGCTTTAACTTTCAAAGAAAACTAGGTTCTATATATTATCGGTTTAAGTAACATACATAGTTCGTAAAAATAATTTTATAACATTGCTCATATTTACCTGATTTATCTTAGATTTTTATGCTTGTCTCTATTTCAAACCTTTTTAAGAAAAATAATTCTTTTGAGTCTAGAATTTCTCGAAAACAACCACTCAAAGGTCTTGTTGCATACAACTCACTTGTCATATACATCTCAGTGTGGACAAGTGAGATGAAGACATATGGAGCAGAAAATTGTGCTTTGGTTCAGTAGAAAGTGAACTCTGAAGGAATGAAACTGAACCCAAATATAGTAGTCGGAGAAAGAGTCAACGGATGACATGAACCGTTTCTGGAGACAATGCCAGTCATTATTCCTGTATAATTAAACATGTGGCGTTCACAAGATTCTAGTCAAGCTTTCATAAAAACCCTAACTTCTATCAAAATGTTATCGCTCCTTCTCTTTCTTGATTCCTTGTGAATTCGTACAACCTCTCCAATTTAACACGCAAAACTCATCTGAGACCCACCCACCCCAAACGCGAATCAAATATATTGTAAATCACTCCTATAAAATATGTTTCGGTTTTTAAAAAAATTCAAATAATCAATAAGGTCGTCTTGATCAAATATTGATCATATTTCACTAAAATTTAATTCAATGGTCTGAAACATTTTCGAGATCCTCAGATGTTGTTCAAAACATTTAATGAAGTTATAAATCGTCCTCTGGACCTAATGAAACTATCAAAATAACTGCACTAAACAGTGTTGCAATCAATGTGTATTACCAAGTGATGATGTCCAAACCCACTCCTCAAAGAGAAACTGTACACGATTGTTGGCTCGTTGCATATAAATTTTCTCAACTATTATTCGTGGATTAAATCTCACTGCAGAAAACAATATAAAAACGATTAAGAAAGTAAAGAATTATTTATCGTCAACTAAGCTAAGCCAACCCATTTTTCCAATATTTGTTTCTTGATTTAAAATCTAACAAAGATAAATCTGATTAGAAAACAAGTAAAATGTTCGATGGCCTCACAAGCAAAGGAAACATTAGATATGAAAAACATGAAAATGAATTATATCAAGAAACAATCCCTAGAAAATAATTGTCCGCCACACTAATTAATCATGGGTCAAGTATTTAATCTCGAATAATGATTCTATATTAGCTGCTCGGACACTAACAAGACTACTTAATTGACCATCTCTAATCCACCTGAATATCGCTACACGTAGTTCTTCATAATTTCTAGCTCAAATCTATTAGATGATGCTTCATGCCCCGAATTCTTCTTAATTAATCTTTCTCAACCAAAATTCATATAAACATTAATTATTTCACAAATTAAATCACCACATACGAAAAATTTATCACAAAAATTCATCATCCTCATGTGCGTGGACCCTGAAAATGAAGAAAAAAGGTGTGCAAATTATTAAGATACATATAGAGTTCAATAGAAATTTTGTATTACAAAATATAAATATGAGATCGATGGTTAATAAAGGTGGATAGGTATATGATTAAACACTTGGATAAAGACACCCATATTGAAGAGGTAGAGAAGGTAGTTTTGGTGACACTTTAAAGTTTGAATTTTTTAATTCTGTTTATTGTATCGTATCGGAGGTTATGTTCTTTTTTACTCTTTTTCGGGCTTCTTCTCATTCTTCTTTGACACCTATGATAGAGATCGGAGGTATTTGGCCCCTAAAAGGGATTGCGGTTTTAGATCCTTGGGAAATCCCTTCTTCTTCTTTTTTTCAATTTTTTTCTTACAAGTAGTAAATCTTGTTTTAAGCTTTATATTAAAATTTTGGTAAGTTATCAATAAATAAAATTGAAAGCTCAATAACCCTTTGACGTTTTATTCATATTTATGTCCTTTAACCAAGTATAAAGTTCAATAATTTCCATTATTAATACCAAAGACAGGCTAGCAAGGTGGAGAATTATCAAAAATACTGCATACACTCCATGTCCTAATGGGGTGGAAACTCTGGCTCACCTATTTTTTGAGTGTCCTTACTCATCATATGTGTGGAGGAAGCCATTGAATTGGCAAGGAATAGATAGAGATCCCAAATAATGGAAAGAGGAGCTAGCATGGATGACTAGATGGAGAGGGAGATGTCCAACAGATGAAATTTTCCGAATAGTGGCCACAGGCAGTGTCTATCAATTGTGGAAGGAGTGGAATCACAGAGTATTTCAAAGCAAAGCAAGAGGGGCCGATGAACTGATTAAAACAGTTATACATAAAGTATGCCATAGAGGATGCATCAAAAGAAATGTGGAGTTGAAGCTCAAGAATCTAAATTTCTATCCTGTTTGAGCTGATGATAATAGATAGGTTGTGAAATAAAATTGTATGTTGTTTACTGAGACTATGCTCAACTAAGATTGGCTTGTAATCTTGGTCTCTTGTTTCTTCTGCTTTGTAACGTAATAAAAATCTTTATTTGCCAAAAAAAAAATATTAATACAAAGTTACAATATAGTAAGAAAAAAAATATTAGTTCGACCCATTAAACCTGACTAACCCCTTAACAGGCAAGGGTTGGGCCAGATAGTATTTGCCCCCGAAACCCCAGCCCCTAAATCAGACCTAAGGGCAACCCAATCTGGCCTAGAATCGGAACCGTTAAGGCTAATCTTTAATGGACCAATACGGACCGAACCAGACCAATAGTTAAGTTTAGCTCAAATTGTTAAACTTTTTGTTTTCTTTAATCATCCAAAACGTATAATTCATATTTGCCTAAGCTTACTAGGAGTGGTTAAAGTGTTCTCTCTCAAAAATTTCTCCATTCTAAGGGTTTGATCTCAAAATTTCTAGATAAGAACTGAATTAACCCTTGCACTATTATCAACATGTAGCTCGAAGGGCACCAAGGATTACAATTGAGTAGGAAAGGTGAATAATCATCCATCAAATGAGACATAAACAAGAAATATAGAGAAATGAAAAGTTCATTAAGACACTTACACCTACAGTATCTCTAATGGTTGTTTGGTAAATTTGCTTTTTTTTATATCTTCACAACACATTTTATATTTCTCGACACTTCATATATTTTAGTATCAAAGGAAGATACTAGTCCCAAGCTGATAAAAGATTGGTTTTCTTTTCTTTTTTGTCCTCTTAAACTTTAAGATTTTTTCAATTTGGTTTCTAATCTTTTTTAGAAAAATATTTGAAATCTATATATTGGGATTAAGTCAGCCAAAACACCTTTAACGTACATGATATATATTTTTCAATTATGATCAAAACATACATAAAATTTTCTAAAGAGTTACATGATTAAGCGTATTTCTATATTTTATATGTAATTTTTTCTTGTTAATTTACGTTATATGACTTTCTTGACATGCCAACAAGTTTCAACTTTAAAAATTATTAGTGGATCCGATAGCCATTTATCACATACTTAAATTATGAGATGCATCTCAAGACAATATTGTTGAATCATTAACAAGCTTGACATATAAAGAGAGAAACGGCGATTTACCTCTTTCTTTTATTTTCTTTCCTTTTTAAAAAAAAATCAAAATTAACACACAAAATTAATAATTTGCCTTGATTTCAAATTTACTAAATCTAATTACCTCATACATGGATAAATCATAAATGTGTGCAAATCCCTTACTCGGAGAAACTTTAAAGTGAGAAAGTTTGACTTCACCTATAGGATTGATTGGGAAAAAAACTAAAAATGGAGGACTAGAATAGATAAAGGGAAAAAATTCATAGAGTTACAAAATCTGTCTGTGTTCACACTATTTGGCAAGCAAAATGAAATGACAATATTGCCCATTACATACATATAATTTGACCTCAAAACTCTAGGTTCTACCAATTCAAAACTCTGCCTTGGATTCATCGCTTCTCATCTTAAGGGTAAAACTGGAAGAAATATTCCACACTTCCTCATCGAACATATCACCATTGTCTCTTGAAATATAACGGACAGTTAGAAAACTGGGGGCCCATTTGTCCTTATGTTCTTCTAAACAAATTTTTTTTTTGACTAAAACAATTGTCTTTATTACTTCAATTGTTGTCTTGCCAATTAAGTATACTTCAAGGGAACATTAGCAATAAAATCCTACTAGCAAATACCATTTTCAGAAAGTAGAGAGGAGAAAATTGGAAGAAAAAAATGAATAGCTTTGATTCATCATCTTTTGAAACAAATGAGCAGGTACATATGTATATATGTGTAGCGTTACTGATTTTCAATTATCATTATTTTTTGTTGGTTTTAAATTTTCTAGATGTAGGTATCTTATAATTGGAATTTTTAATTCATTCAAAATTGATTGTTTATTTCTAACTTTTTGTGTGAGATTTAATTCTTACCATTTTGTTTATGCATTTGTATTTCAAAAAGGAAATAGAAAATTATTTTTTTCCTTTGATTGTTGATAAAATTTCATGAGACTGACTATATGTTTGATAGCCTCTTAATTGATTTATATAAAAGGTAGCGAATTTTCAAGAAATTGAATTTGGTTCTACTATGTGAAGTTGTGTTATCACTGATTCTCATAAAAATTAATTAATGAAAATATATTTTGAACTTAATTAATTACATCATCTTGTTTTAAACAATTTGATCTTTGTGTCATCTAGAAATGATAGTATATTAGGAAGTTTTCCTGACTAATTTTTTGAGAGAATTACTTTTTGCTGTTATTTTAGATTTATTTCAATAGCACGACTTTTAATCAGTCAAGAATTTCTACTAATTAGAGGGTATAATTGAGTGATATAACAGTTAAATATTTCAATCATTAAATTTACTCTTGATTTTATGTTTCAAAGTCTTTTCTTGATAACACTTTCACGTTAGTTATGTGTACATGTTTTTACAAAATAAAAGATTTTTTTAATGATTTTATACTACATGTCCAGTGTTTTTCATTAATATAATAAAATTAGAATATTCTTAGTTAGGATAAGTATAAGCAAGGGGACTAGACATTACTTACCTATCCTAATAAGGTGACAAACCTCCACTAATTATTAGCAAACATGAATAAACTAAGAGTTAAAAAGCACTAGGTATACTATGATTACACATTTGTTTATCGCACTTTATGATGATTTGCTTAAGTAATGAAAATTATAAAAGCCAAATATAAATTGAGTCATCAACCCCAAATTTTCTTTAACGAAATACCGTAACAATTCTTGAAATGTTATTCACTAATGATGGCATCCCATTAATTTTGGCAAGAAAAAGAAATGACAAATTTTAGGCAAATATTAATGTGTAAAAGGGAGGCGGGAGTCGTCGTGTGCTTTAATGACTTGTTTGTATCGTAAAATTAAACGTGTAACAATTTTATAATTTTAACTATAATCTACTTTGTCGTCATGTACATATTTTTCTCTAAAATGGAATCTAGAATATGTAAAACTTTCAACGATTTTGTATTCTAGTTGTTCATTCTACTTCTTTTCACGTTAGAAAGGAAGCATTTTCACGACATAGAATGAAATGACCATTTTACCCTAAATTATCCCGTAGAACCCTATTTTCTATGTCTTTGTTGAGTTCTTTCTTTCAGCTTGGTTCATGGACTTGATCCGAGCTTCTCTCTCTTAATTCGGGCTATGTATTTTGAGCCACTAGTTATACTTCAACAACACTACTAACCATGTCAAGCCAACTTCCTATTTGCTATAAACCAACTTCCTAGTATGTTAGAGTCTATCTTTTTGCTTCAAACCCTCTTTTCAACCTATAAAGATATCATCATCTTCTTGACAAATCAATATAAAAAGATGAAGTAAAATAAAATTTTGATTCACATGTAAACTCTAAACTCTATTACATGTATAGTGGGATATAAAAGCAAATGCTAGTTTTATGTTAGTTATGTGAGGGTACATAACTCATAATTGAGGAATTCACAGGTTTGATTTCTATTGAATGTATGTCAATAGGACCCTTCAATAAGCCTATTGAAATATACTATGTAAGAGATCTATTGTGGTCAAGAGTACTCCTCTACTTAATATTTTTGGTTTAAAGAATTTACTTCGAATGAAGAAATTCAAATATTGTTTCCTAATATTTCGATTGGCGAATTTATTAGCCCTATTCCCATTAGGGAGGTGAGGCAAAAAAAAACTTCATGAACCGTCCAAATTCTCTGATATCAAATTAAAGCTGATAAAAGTATACTCGAGTTCTATAGTCATTCCTTTATTGAATACTTTCATATGCTTGACTAAATAAAAAGAGTCAAGCTCACACGTCATAAAAAGTTTATCTGAGTATCATAACCATTCATTTATTCAACCAATATCACCTCTTTCATGTTTTGTGAGTTGACTGACCCTAGCTCTACACAACTTTCCTTTCTTCTATTATTGGTGTGCATCATCAAGGGGTGTGATCAGATGGATGAAATATATTCATTCTTAACCGATATCTCATTTGAACCTTGTGAATGGAGAAAGCCTGTTAAGGAAAATTTTCTCCTTTAATGGAATCTATATGATCCAAATCTAGATTAGTGTGTTCCGAATGTACCAGATGTCTCTCTAAACAGAAAAACTGTCACAAAAACCCATAGTAGGTGATGTGGTTTCTCTTTGTGATGGAAAGATAAGGGATGAGGTTTAAACAAATGCAATGAGTACTAGGATTGTTTGGTGTGCAAGATAACCGCCCTTAAGTTTGAGATTAGATTAATTTGTATTTTGATGACGATGTAGATCTAAATCCACACTGAGTCCTGAATATCCCATCTTATCCTATTAAATTTGGGATTATTTTATCCGAACTCCCATATTAATTCAAGAATTATAATTAAAAATATATTCTCGAGATAATTTAGTCTGCATATCAAACGAGCTCTTAAGTCGCACAAACAACATATTAAGGAGAAAGTGGACCAAAAAATATATGACTTGGTTCATGTTTTTTGTTCCTTTCTAATTACTGACATGTATATTGTTATTAACTCAAAATTGTATGGAAATGTTTCTCTTTTGTGTTACACTAAAAGGTTTTCATCATTCAATATTTATCCTAAGAAAACCTGACAGAAAGGTCGAGAAAATCTTAATATACATTTCTGATTATACATTAAACGTAGGTAGATGTTCTTAGAACTTAGTCAACTACAAAGAAGTGAAGTCTTAGTTTCTCCTAAAACTTAAACTCTAAACTAGCAAAGTCCCATCGTTAACCAGAAGCAATGAAACTTAATCAATTGATTGGATTTGGTTCATTCCTAAACAAGCCTTAGTAGAATTTTAAACAATGAGAAAGACTGTTTCAAGAGATAGTTAGTTTGATAAGTATTTTTTATTTTCTTGTACTATGTATATTTGATGATAATATTACTTCAGGTAAGCTTACTATATTTTGAAAAGTGAAAAAAACCTTTTGCAATTCAATCAGATCAATCGAAAATATCATAATCTATTATTATAATGTTTATATTTGTAGGGAGAATTGAAACCTAGCAAGAATATGCCAACATGGCTAGGGCCAATTTTGAAGAGGAAATTCTTTGGGGCATGTTTGGTGCATGATGAACTTCAAAAGAATGATCTGAACAAGTATTGTATCACATGTGATTCAGATTTATGCAGGTATTGCATCTCTACAAACAAACACAATGATCATGACTTATTGAAGATTTATCGACATGTTTACAAAGACGTTGTTCCTCTCGACGAGATGGAGAGTTATAT
Source organism: Solanum appendiculatum (assembly GCA_018342035.1). Lineage (NCBI taxonomy): Eukaryota > Viridiplantae > Streptophyta > Magnoliopsida > Solanales > Solanaceae > Solanum > Solanum appendiculatum. Next base: position 825,558 of record JAGDQO010000583.1, read on the forward strand.
AGACTGCAGCAAAATTCAGGTAAATTTAAATTGATATAGGCAGTTACAACTAGAAATGAAAAGAGATCATATTGATTATGAAATGATGCTCTGGACATTAATTTATTTGAACATTTGAGTGAGAATTAAATATTAGTTAATAAGATGTTAGTTATTTGTTTACGAAGTTGTAAAATATGATAAAAAGTGGATACACTCTACCTTCTCCATACTTCACCTGATGTTGTAGTAAATATTAGTAGTAACAATTTGCAATTCTTTGTTGTTGTTGTTTTTACATAATTAGTATCTATATGTTAGTTCGGAAACAATTTATCTACCTTCACGAGGTAGTAGTAAATTTATGCGTGCTCTCTACCCTCTCCATACTTCACCTGATGGGATTTCATTGAGTATGCTATTGTTATAGTGTCTATGTGTTAGTGATGAGAGATATATAATTTGCTATGTGCAGCCATACAAATGCAACAAGAAATGGGTAATTGCTTTGAACCCGCTGCCACATTGTGGGTCTGGCTCTCTAATTGCTGGAGATCCTACTTGTTTCACTTGCAAAAGGAGATTGAATGACCCTGACCAGTATCGCTTCTGTTGCATTGCTTGCCAGGTACATATCACTCTCTCCGTTTCAAACTAAGTGGTTGTTTGGCCATGATTATTTTTAAATATTTTTTTGAAATTGAATTCTGGAAATTATGCTTGATCGGGCACATAGTTCAAGAAACAAAGAGAAACTTGAGCCGAGGGTCTTCTGAAAACAGTCTCTCTACTTCCATGAGTTGTGGTAAGGTTTGGGTACATTCTACCCCCCAGACCTCACTTGTTAGATTTTACTGGGTATGTTGTTATTGTTGTTGTTGTTGTATAATCCTAAATAGAATGTTGAAATTGAAAAAACGTACTCCCTCTGTCTCAATTTATGTGACATTGTTTGCCTTGACATGGATTTTAAGAAAGACTTGAAATTTATGATCCAAAACAAATCATAGATGTTTGTGTTACTAAAAATTTCTCATTAAATGTAAAATGAGCATTTTAAAGCTTAATTGTTAGTAAATATAGAAATATATCATTATTTTTGGAATTGACAAAAAATAAAAGTGTGTCATATAAATTGGAATAGAAAAAATACTAAATGTTATGAATCAACCCCAGCCCGACATGGATTTTGACGTTACGGAATCAGTTATTGGGTCAAGAAGAAGTAATAATACCAAAAGACCTTCACAAATGTTGATTTGAGATCCAGACCCAATTAGCAACTAGTTTAAAAGGAAGAGAAGTTGGAAAGATAGGTTAGGCTTATTGTTGTGTGAAAGTCTGATTCTCCTCATCTCCCTTCTGAAGTGTCTGTATTTTCTCATCTCCCTTCTTCCGCCAATCAATCCCTAATCTTACTTTCGATATTTCTATATGTTTGTTTGGGGCTTTTACGGTTTCAGCTGTTACGTTTACTTTTGAGACATTTAAATTTAGACAGATAAAGTATGATATCTTTACACTATCAATACACAAAAATATTTTTGCGAATAACATATGGTATGATGGAATTTGCAGGTGGAAGCCAAATGGGGAAAGATTGTTGAGATGAAGCAGAAGCGCAAGAGGAAGGGAATTCCTCACAGAGCCCCTTTTAAATAAACATGCTTTGCTTTAATTTCATCATTTTGAAGTACTTTGTTTGAAGAATTTTCAACTGTAACTTATGCTGCTACTTGAAAAACTTATGTGCTTTCAACTATTTTTATTTTTAATTAAGACTTTTGGAACCTGATTTTCTTGCATGCATTGTCATTGTGGTTAAAAATATATGTGGACGCATGATCTCTCTTTTAAAGCGTCTTTTACTTGCTCAGATTCTTCAAAAATGTTAATTGGTGTGAGTCTAATTCTTTAAAAGTAGAGTATTTTTGGAGAATTCGACACGGATGTGGCATCAAAAGTGAAGAATCCATTCGCTTTTTTTAAGGTGACTAGTACTTTTGTTGGTTGCAGGTATATCATATATGTCGAGTCAATTTTATATTTGTTTTACTAACTTAGTTGATGTTTGGTCATAGATTTTGAGAGTAGTTTTTGAAAATTTATCTTCAAATATCTGTTTGGTTATGAAATTTGATTTGATTTTTAAAATTTGATCTTCAAATAGTTTCAAGTTCTAGTTTTTGAACTTAATTCCACTCGTAGAACTTTGGTTTTTTTCCAAGTAAAATGTATTTTCAAACACAATTTCAATTCTAAAAATCACAATTTAGAAAACTCATATTTTCAAGTTTGAAGTTTCCACTTCAAAATCTAAGATCAAGTGGGAGCTAATTAGTTGGTATTAGTGTGATTTCTTTAGTTTTTGTCTTCATGATATCACGCCTGTATTTATTCATGGGCTAACTACCTATATGCATGGTACCTACAACAATATTTTTATGTGTTAAAGGGTATATTTACTATGATTTTTCTAGTATATATATATACATATAATACTATATCTGAGGACAGGAGGATTTATACTATATTTATAAATTCTACAGGTTTGAGGAAATAATATATAGCTTAAGAGATATTGATATATAAACTTATAATGTGAGTGTTTCACTATTAAAAAAACGTTATTTTTCGAGGGACAAAAGTCCGTCGATAAAGAGGGACTATCGACCAAGCTCGTCAGTTAATTCATACAAGGCCCATTGGAGAAAAAACTAAAAACATAGCAAATATTTTTGACAACCAGGTAGAAAACATATTAACAAAAATGGCGAGATCTGTCCGTCACCTAAAACCAATATTTTTGTGTCTCAATTTACGTGGTACGCTTTCTTTTTAGTTCGTTCTGAGAAAAATGTCACCTTTCTATTATGAGAAACAATTTAACTTTAAAGTTTCTCTTTTGTTCTTAATGAAATTATTATTTATATTCACACAAATGGTCAAGGAGTGTTTAAAATCACAAATAAAAAAAATCGTTCTTAAATTTTGTGTCAAATCAAACATATTTTGGGATCGGACAAGAGGAATACATATCAAGAAATTTATTGGTGTAGTTAGATTTTTGCAACTAAATTATTTTATAATTATAACTAGTTAGGGTTCCTAATCTGAATGTTCAATTAAAAGTTTTATGGTTTATAAGTTTATGATAGGAGCCGTCGGTATTTGGGATATATTATGAACTTACCGATGAATTTCGCCTGTTCATTATTGAAAAAAAAAAATTCTCATTACGAATAAATGAAAAGCTATGTTATGAAGTATGATTTTTTTTTGGGAAACTAAGCAAATACCCATAAAAGCAAAATAATTACAAACATATGCCCCTTTATATTCATACCCTACTAAATATTTACACTATATACCCCCAACTAATTTCGCTTAACTGATACTAAATCAATATATATATATATATATATATATATATATATAATGTATTGGTATCATTAAGGCTGATAATTTACTTAACTGATACTAAATCAGTATATATATATTATATTGGTATCATTAAGGTTTCTTGTTCAGATATTACTCATTAGTCAATGATATTATAAAGGATCGTTTGGTTTGAATACAAGTTATGCTGGGATTAGTTATGCTAGAATAAGTTATGCTGAGATTAGTTATGTTGGGATTAGTTATGCCGTGATTAGTTTTTATTGCTTGTTTGGTTTGTCATATTCAAACTAATATTCATTGCATAATTTTTTTAAATAATTTGTTTGTTTACAAAAATACCCTCCACCATATCTAGTTTTTTTTTTTTTTTACATTTTCTTTGCAAGCTTTAGTTATTCATTCTTAAGAATAAAATTTCCATCTTATTTAGCTTAAATATTTTTGGGTGTGCATTTCCATGATTGTGCCGTATGTTTTTAAAATCAAACTTTCTTCTTATTTAACTTTAAAATAAAACGTCCATCTTATTTAGCTTAAAAATAAAATTTCTATCTTATATAGCTTAAAAATAAAACTTTCATTTTAAGTTTATTAAAGTAAAAGAAGTTTTATTATTAAAATTATCTACATTTTAAAGTTATCTACATTTTAATTGATATATAAAATATAATTTTTAAGTGAGCAATAAACTATTTAATCAAAAATAAGTAATTTAGTTGTGGAGTGAACATTTTAAGAGAAATCAAAAGTTAAATAAACATAAGAATTAGGCAAATAAATTTAACTTATAATATATTCATAAATAAAAATTGTATTTATAAAATGTATTTTTTTAATAGTAAAATATATTATCATAAAAACAACGAATAATTAAGGTTGTGAATGTTCTTATAAATGTTGTTAAATATTATATTAATATACATGAATGTAAAAGTGATGTATAAAAGAGAGTTTAAGGGGAGTATTTTTGTTATTTTACACACTTTATCCCAAGATAAGTTATCATGGGATTACTATTCCACCCCAGAGGGATAACTTATCCCGGGACTAATTGTTAATCATGTGATAAGTTATCTCATCCTTTGAAACCAAACAATGAATTAAAGGTCACTCAAAAGTTATCCTGAAATTAACTCCTCTTATCCATCACACCAAGCGATCCTTAAGAGTATATGAATATTTTTGTGGTATTATTAAGGTTTCTTGTTCAGAAATTACTTATTTGTCAGTAATATTATAAGAGTATATATATATTTTTGTGGTATCATTAAGGTTTCTTGTTCAGAAATTACTCATTAGTCAATGATACTATGAGAGTAGATATGTATTTTTGTGGTATCATTAAGTTTTCTTGTTCAGAAATTACTCATTAGTCAATGATAGTATAAGAGTGTGTATATATATATAGGCCCACCATTTTACGGCAGATTTTCGCATTTACGAGCCAACTTTTAGGAGTTATGCGACTTTCTTGGTTTTTCGTATGTATTAGCACATGGATATGGCGCCTTGGAGCACCTAAAAATTTTTTTTTTCAAAAAAAAACTTTATGAGGACCTCCGAAATGAGTTGGGGAAGCATTGCATATAGTCCCACCATTTTAAGGCATATTTTCAAATTTATGATCCTACTTTTAGGAATTTGTCATGACCTAAAATCGGGTGTGATGGCACTTGTCCTATCCCACCAGGACAAGTCAGCCTAAACCCAACAAAGATGGAAATAAATGCGGAAATAAGCAAATTAAATAAGAATTACAAAAGCGGAAGTCTTTCAAAACTTAAATAACCCCCAAGACTGGTTGTCACAGGTACAAGCCGCTAATAACAGAACTGGAATGAAAATACAAGTTTTAAGTATGCCTTTGTTTCTCAAGTAGAACAAAACATAAAGAAAAACAGGAATAAGAGAGTCCGCTGGATGACAATAGCTATCTCTCTCAGCCCCTTGGAAAGCCTCAGATGATCAAGAGAAGCGAAACTCATTGTCCAGGCTCGGAACCTACACAAGTGTAGAAGCAAGGAGTGAGTACCAAACAACACGGTACTCGGCAAGCCAACTAACAAAATTAGGTAAATCTAATAAAATACGCGAACTTCTTTCATCTCAATCGAACCTCCATAACTACTACCTGCACAGAAAATCCAGCCCAACCTAACAATTACCAATACACAGTTTAAACAGTCTCCACAATCACAGTTCAACTCGTAAGTCGCAACTCGCAAGTAATCACATAGTCAATCACAGGAATCATGCTCACCACACAATAATATACAAGAATGTTGGTGCTCAATCCATGATCATGCATGCTTACAATAGCTGGCAATGACCTCGACATCACATACTTGCTAAAAATGACCTCGACATCACAATCTCGCCAGAAATGACCTCGCTCACCAAAAAAGACCTCGGCATCACAACCTCACCGGAAAAGACCTCGGCTCGCCAGAAAATACCTCGGCTCGCCAGAAAATACCTCGACATCACAATCTCACCGGAAAAGACCTTGGCTCGCTAGAAAAGGCATCGGAATCACAATCAATCATCTCATCATAGTGTTTAAGAACAAAATGCAATCGGCATGTTCACACAAATAATGAGAAAATGACAAGTTCAAGCAATTCACAATCACAATGAAGTTATCAAAGCATTTCACCAATTACACATCGATATCATGATCACAATATATCACACTTTGATTCACAACATTAGCACACATTGCCTTTTATTAACCCCGTCGATCAATTAAAATTGGTTCATGAAAGAATTCAACCCGTATCATCATTCCTATTACTCCCCAACACATACAAGAAAGGAAATTCAGGATTCTACAAGATTTACAAAGTTTTAGAAGTTCGCTTGCCTTAGCCAAAATCACGATCAATCAATAACTTGAGCCTTCCCCTTTCGAATATAGTCCGAAGCACCACGATCTATTCATATAATGATTCACAATCAAATTTCAAAACTATCGACACCAAAATCACAAAAAATTGGGAAAAAGGGTTAAAGCAGCTCAAAAATCTGATTCCGAAATCGGGGTTTAAATCTGTAAACTTTTACATGAAAACGTTCCTCAAAACATTAGGAATCCATTAGTGAAAACCGTTTCAAAAATGGAGCTCAAATCAGTTCATAATCAACACTTAATCAAAAATTCGAGGTTCTTGAATAACCCCAATTTCTTCACTTTAAAATCCCCAATTTCAAGTTAAAATCAAGATATAATCAATGGGTTAAAATCACTTACCCAATAGTTTCCCTACGAAAAACTCTTTGAAAGTCTCCTATCCCGAGCTTCTCAAGTCCAAAAATAGTGAAAATGGGTGTTTTCCCAATTTTGAGAATTAAACACTGTTCAGGAAAAAATAACCCTCTGCGAATGCGACTCTCTTAACCCGTGAACGCGGAGGTCAAGGGTCAAGGCCCTTCGCGAACAATGTCAAGCTTCCGCAAAGGTGAAGGCCAACCAAGAAGCCTTTCGCTATCGCGGACAAGCTTCCGCGAATGCGAAGAAGCTTGCACCAGACCTCAGCTGACAACAACCACGCCTAAAGGCAAATTCACCGAAATGACCCTCAGGATTCGTTCAAAATCCCGTGCACACAAACCAAACATGCTACCCCACTAAATTCGACATTTCGGACTCAATGAAATCATCGAAATTTGAATTCTAGGTCTCCTTGACCCGAAACCCAATAAGTCGCAACGAAACTAACTTTATGCCTCAAAATACCAAATCAAGCTCAGGGCCTCTAAAAATTAAACCAAGATCATTCCTGGACCTAAAATCATCCCCCGAATCTAACGGAATCATCGAAATTCAATTTCGAGCATCCGATCACCGAATGCTGACCAAAGTCAACTCTATGGTCAAAGCTCAATAATTTCCAACTTAAGGCCTCAAATCCATGATATAGCCCCAAATTTGATTTTGTCAACTCTCCTTGACCACTGTCAACATTCCGGAGCTGATGGAATCAACGGAATTCCATTCCGAGCCCTGAAACTCCGAATGACCTTAAATACCACCTTTTGACAACTTAAGCTTCAAAAACTATGTCAGGGGTGGGGTGGGGCTCTGGGGCACGGTGCCTTGAGGCCGGGGGTGGGGTGAGGACTCCGAGGGAACAACACGTCGGGACCGAGGGTGGGGTGGGGGCTCCAGGGCACGGTGCCCCTAGGACGGGGGTGGGGCGGGGCTCTAGGGTCGGGACCGAGGGTGGGGTGGGGGCTCCAGGGCACGGTGCCCCTAGGACGGGGGTGGGTGGGGCTCTAGGGCACGGTGCCTCGAGACCGGGGTTGGGGTAGGGGCTCCGAGGGAACGGCACCTCGGGACCTAGGGTGGGGCGTGGCTCGGGGCCGAGGGTGGGCAGGAGGCCTCCGAGGCACCGTTCTCCAGGATTGGGGGTGAGCTGGGGGGGCTCCGGGGCACGGTGCCTCATGGCCAGGGGTGGGGCGGGGGCTCCAGGGCACGGTGCCTCTAGATCGGGGGAGGGGCGGGGCGGGGCTCTGGGGTACGATATCTAGAGGCCGGGCGTGGGGTGGGGGCTTCGAGAGAACGGCACCTCGGGACAGAGGGTGGGGCGGGCGCTCCAAGGCACGGTGCCCCTAGGTCGGGGGTGGGGTAAGGCTCTGGGGCACGGTGCCTCAAGGCCGGGGATGGGGTGGGGTGGAGGCTCTGAGGGAACGGCACCTCGCGACCGAGGGTGGGGCGGGGGCTCAGCGCCGAGGGTAGGGGGGCTCCGGTACACGGTGCCTCGCTGCCGGGGGTGGGGCAGGAGGCCTCCGAGGCACCATTCTCTAGGGTTAGGGGTGGGCTGGGGGGGCTCTAGGGCACGGTGCCTCAGGGCCAGGGTAGGGCGAGGGCTCGAGAGCACGGTGCCCCTAGGTCGGGGGTGGGGTGGATGGGGCTCTGGGGCACGGTGCCTTGAGGCCGGGGGGGTGGGGTGAGGGCTTCGAGGGAACGGCACCTCGGGACAGAGGGTGGGCGAGGACTCCAGGGCACGGTACCCCTAGGTCGGGGGTGGGGCGGGGCTCTAGGGCCCGGTGCCTCGAGGCCGGGTTGGGGTTGGCGGCTCCGAGGGAATGGCACCTCGGGACCGAGGGTGGGGCGGGGCTGGGGCCGGGGGTTGGGAGGGAGGACTCCGAGGCACCGTTCTCCAGGGTTGGGGGTGGGCTGGGGGGCTCCGAGGAACGGTTCCTCGGGGCCAGGGGTGGGGCGGGGGCTCTAGGGCACGGTGCCTCTAGATCGGGGGCGGGGCGGGGCTCTGGGGCAGGGTATCTAGAGGCCGGGGGTGGGGTGGGGGCTTCGAGGGAACGGCACCTCGGGACCGAGGGTGGGGCGGGCGCTCTAGGGCATGGTGCCCCTAGGTCGGGGGTGGGGAGAGGCTCTAGGGCACGGTGCCTTGAGGCTGGGGGTGAGGTGGGGGCTCCGAAGGAACGGCATCTCGGGACCGTTGGTGGGGCGGGGGCTTGGCGCCGAGGGTAGGGGTGGGGCGGGTGCTCTGGGGTACGGCGCCTTGGGGCCAGGGGTGGAGAGTGGGGCGGGCGCTCCAGGGCACGGTGCACTTAGGTCGGGGTGGGGCGGGGCTCAGAAGGAACGGCACCTCAGAATCGAGCGTGGGGCGGGGGCTCCATGGCACTGTGCCCCTAGGTCGGGAGTGGGCGGGGCTCTGGGGCACGGTGCCTCGAGGCTGGGGATGGGGTGGGGTCTCCGAGGGAACGGCACCTCGGGACCGAGGGTTGGGAGGGGCCTCGGGGCCGAGGGTAGGGGTGGGGTGGGTGCTCTAGGGCACGGCGCCTTGGGGCCAGGGGTGGGGGGGGGGCGAGCGCTTCCAGGGCACTGTGCCCTAGGTCGGGGTAGGGCGGGGCTCTGGGGCAACGGTGCCTCGAGGCCGGGGTGGGGCCGGGCTCTGAGGGAACGGCACCTCGGGATCGATGTAGGGCGGGGGCACGGGGCCGAGGGTAGGGGTGGGGTGGGTGCTCTGGTTCACGGCCCCTTAGGGCCCGCGGTGGGGTTGGGGGCTCTAAGGCACGGCGGCTCGGGGCCGGGGGGCTCCAAGGCACGGCGCCTCGGCCCGGGTGGGAGGGCTCTGGGGTACGGTGCCTCAAGGCCGGAGGTGGGGCGGGGGCTCCTGGGTACGACGCCTTGGGGCCAGGGGTTGGGCGGGGATGGCCTAGGGGCATGGTGCCTCGGGGTTGGGGTTGGGGCGGGGGGCTCTAGGGCACGGCGTCTTGGGGCCAGGGGTTGGAAAGGCAGGGGCACGATGTCTCGGGGCCGGGGTCGGGGTGGGCGGGCCCCGGGGCCGGAGTGGGGGTGGGTGTTGGCGGGCCTCGGGGTCGGTGTGGGGGGGCCTCAGGGCCGGGGGGCGCCGGGAATAGGCGGGGTGGCTCCGAGGCATGGCGCCTCGGGGCCGTGGGTGGATGGGGGGCGCAGGGTCATGAAAGCACATCCAGAAAAAGAATTTGATTTTTGGCAAGGTTTTGAGTTCATATACAATGGAAATTGACTCGCATAAATGAAGTACATATATTATCCATATTAATTGATGTTTTCTTTTTAATAGAGAAAGGTTTTGAGTTCATATACAATGGAAATTGACTCGCATAAATGAAGTACATATATTATCCATATTAATTGATGTTTACTTTTTAATAGAGAAACATATTTGGGAATGTGTAAGTAATGTTGATTAACCATACACGCGCATGAGTTAATAGTAGAGTGGAGGTTTGGAGACAAACCCTAAAAAGTATTAGGAAAGGAGTTTAGAGGAGGTTTTATAAATCTTGGGTCAATAATCTAAAGAAATATGGTGATTGACTAGGATCTTATACATATTATTGGAACGAGATGGATGTCTAGTCTATTATTTGATGTCTTGTGTGATAAAAATGTGTCACCACGACTTAAAGGTTAATTTCATGTTGTGATGGTTGGACCAGCTATATTTTATGTTGCTGAGCACTAGACAATTTGTAGTCTTTTCATTTAATTTGTAGTAGAAAAAAATAAAATAATCTTTTATGTTGACAATATTAATAAGAAGATTTTATTTTTATAATAAAGGCCTATGAAACCTTTTGACTAATTAATCCAATCACCAAATGATTTAACAATTACAATCTCTTTTACCCATCGTTATATTGTGTCTTCATTGTCTCCATATTCCACTTTGTGGGGGCATATTTAATTTTCTTCTCTTCAACAACTGGATTACTATATGAAGAATTTGCACATGATCAAACTCCTGAGTCATCAATTATGTAACTTAAGCATCGAACACACCAATTGAACTTTGAGGAATAGAAGCTCTTAGACTTTAAAAAGAATCAGATAATTTTTTAATCAATTCAACACATTTCATCACTTTATCCGAAAAAAAGAATGCATATAAGTTAACTTAATCAACATGAAAATGGTAGGATTGAGAAGTGTAAAAATTACAAAATTGTGCTATGCTTTTTGAACCACCATATTTACCTTTTGAACATGCTGAACTAGAGTAGATATTGCTTTGTCACTGCTTACTGTCTTAAATTTTACTGCAATCGTGATTGCCACAGCTGCTGCAATCTTAGAAGGCTTAAATTTCAAGAAGTGAATTTTAGAAATTCACATTTTTAGGCATATTTTCGCATATACAAGTCGACTCTTAGAAATTACGCGACTTTCTTGGTTTTTCGTGTGTATTAGCCCATGGATCTACCGTCTCGGAGCACCCAAAAAAAAATTTTGAAAAAACTTTATGAGGATTTCCGTAATGAGTTGGGGATTGTTACATACAGTCTCATTATTTTTTCCAGGCATATTTTCGCATTTACAAACCAACTTTTAGGAATTACGTACCTGACTTTCTTGGTTTTCGTGTGTATTAGCCCATAGATCTGGCGTCTCAGAGCACCCAACATTTTTTCTGAAAAAACTTTATGAGGACCTCCGTAATGAGTTTGGGAAGCGTTATGTACAGTCCCACAAATTTTTTCAGGCATATTTTCACATTTACAAGCCAACTTTAAGGAATTACATGATTTTTTAATGTTTTTTGTGTGTATTAGCCCATGGATCTGCGCCTCGGAGCACCCAAAATGTTTTTCTGAAAATAATTTATGAAGACCTCCGTAATGAGTTGGGGAAGCATTACGCATACAGTCCCACCTTTTTTCAGGCATATTTTCGCATTAACAAGCCAACTTTTAGAAATTGCCGACTTTCTTGGTTTTTCATACTCCCTCTATTTCAAAAAGAATGGCCTAGCTTAACTTGACACGGAGTTTAAGAAAATAAAGAAGATTTTTCGATTTTGTGGTCTTAAATTAAAGTTATGTCAAATATACCAAATTGCCCTTTAATCTAGTAGCCTTAAACATGCCATGTGGAAAGTTGAAATTAAAATGTTGCCAAAAAAGGAAAGGGGTCATTCTTTTTGAAACAGACTAAAAAGGAAAGGAGGTCAATCTTTTTGAAATGGAGGGAGTATGTATTAGCCTATAGATCTGGCGCCTAGGAGCACCCAAATTTTTTTTCTAAAATTTATGAGGACCTCCATAGTAAGTTGGGGAAGCGTTACGTACAGTCCCACTATTTTTTCAGGCATATTTTCACATTTACAAGTCAACTTGTAGGAATTACGCAACTTTCTTGGTTTTTCAAGTGTATTCGCCTATGGATTTGGCGTCTCGAAGCACCTAAATTTTTTTTCTGGAAAAATATTATGAGGACCTCCGTAATGAGTTGGGGAAGTGTTACGTACAATCCCACCATTTTTTTCAGGCATATTTTCGCATTGACAAGCCAACTTTTAACAATTACGTGACTTTCTTGGTTTTTCATGTGTTAACCCAAGGATCGGGTGTCTCGGAGCATCCAAAAAAATATTCTGAAAAAACTTTATGAGAACCTCTGTAATGAGTTGGGGATGCGTTACGTACAGTCCCACCAATTTTTTCAGGCATTTTTTCACATTTACAAACCAACTTTTAGGAATTACGCGACTTTCTTGATTTTTTGTGTATATTAGCCCATGGATCAAGCGCCTCAGAGTACCCTAAATTATTTTCAATGAGTTGGGAAAGCATTAGTACAGTCACACCATTTTTTTCAGGCATATTTTCACATTTACAAGCCAATTTTTAGGAATTATGCGACTTTCTTCGTTTTTCGTGTGTTAATATTAGCCCATAGATCTGGCGCCTAGAAGCACCCAAATTATTTTTTGAAAAAAGTTTTCGAGGACCTCCGTACTGAGTTTAGGAAGCGTTACGTACATTTCCACCATTGTTAGGCATATTATTTCCATTTACAAGCCAACTTTTAGGAATTACGTGACTTTCTTGGTTTTTTTGTGTGTATTAGCCTAAGGGTCTGGCGCCTCGGAGCACCCAAAAAAAAATTTTCTAAAAAACTTTATTACGACTTGCGTAATGAGTTTGGGAAGCGTTACCACCATTTTTTCAAGAATATTTTCGCGTTTACAAGCCAACTTTTAGGAACTTACGTGACTTTCTTGATTTTTCGTGTGTATTAGCCCATAGATCTGGCGCCTTGGAGCACTCAAAAATATTTTCTGAAAGAACTTTATAAGGACCTCTGTAATGAGTTTTGGAAGCATTACGTATTGTCCCACCATTTTTTCTAGTAATATTTTCGCATTTGCAAGCCAACTTTTAGAAATTACACGACTTTCTTGATTTTTCGTGTGTATTAACCCATGGATCTGGTGCTTCGAAGCACCCAAATTTTTTTCTGAAAATACATTATGAGGACATCCGTAATGAGTTGAGCAAACGTTAGGTATAGTCCCACCATTTTTTTCATGCATATATTTGCATTTACAAGCCAACTTTTAGAAATTACGTGACTTTCTTATTTTTCGGGTGTATTAGCCCATTGATCTGGCGCCTCGGAGCATCCTAAATTGTTTTTTGAAAAAAACTTTATGAGGACCTCCGTAGTGAGTTGGGGAAGCGTTACATACAGTCCCACAATTTTTTCATGCATATTTTCACATTTACAAGCAAATTTTTACGAATTACGTGATTTTCTTAGTTTTTACTATTTAGCACATGTATCTGGCGCCTCGAAGCACCCAAAAAAAATTTCTGAAAAACTTTAAAAGGACCTCAGAAATGAGTTAGGGAAGTGTTACGTACAGTCCCACCATATTTTTTAGACATATTTTCTCATTTGCAAGCCAACTTTTAGGAAATATGCGACTTTCTTAGTTTTTCGTGTACATTAGCCCATGGATCTGGCATCTCGGAGCACCCAAATTTTTTTTCTAAAATTACTTTATAAGGATCTCTTTAATAATTGGGAAAGCGTTACGTATAATCCCACCATTTTGTTTTCAAGCATATTTTTTCCCATGGATCTGGCGGCTTGGAGCACTCAAAAATATTTTTTGAAAAAACTTTATGAAGACCTCTGTATTGAGTTGGGAAAGCGTTAGGTACAGTCTCACCATTTTTGTTCAGGCATATTTTTGCATTTACAAGCCAACTATTAGAAATTACGTGACTTTCTTGGTTTTCATGTGTATTAGCCCATTGATCTGGCGCCACGGAGCACCAAATTTTTTTATGAGGACCTCTGTAATGAATTTGGTAAGCGTTCGTACAGTCTCACCATTTTTTTAGGCATATTTTCGTATTTACAAGCCAATTTTTAGGAATTACGCGACTTTCTTGGTTTTTCGTGTGTATTAGCCCATGGATCCGGTGACTCGGAGTACCCAAAAACAATTTTCTGAAAAAACATTATGAGGACCTCTGTAATGAGCTAGGGAAGCGTTATGTATAGTCCCACAATTTTTTCAGACATATTTTTGAATTTACAAGCAAACTTTTAGAAATTACGTCACTTTCTGGGTTATTCATGTGTATTAGGACATGGATCTGGCCCCCCGGAGCAACCAAATATTTTTCTAAAAAATATAATAAGGACCTCTGTAATGAGTTGGGAAAGAATTACGTACAATCCCACCATTTGTTTAGGCATATTTTCGCATTGACAAGCCAACTTTTAGAAATTACGCGACTTTCTTTCTTTTTCGTGTAAATTAGCCCATACATCTAAATTCTTTTTTGAAAAAACTTTATTAGGACCTCTATAATGAGTTTGGGAAGCGTTACGATAGTTTCACCATTTTTTCAGACATATTTTGCATTTACAAGCTAACTTTTAGAAATTACGAGACTTTCTTGGTTTTCATGTGTATTAGTCCATTGATCTGGAGCCGAGGAGCATTCAAAAAAAAATTTTGAAAAAACTTTATAAGGACCTCCGTAATGAGTTTGAGAAGCATTATGTATAGTCCCACCATTTTTTGGCATATTTTCGCATTTATAAGCCAACTTTTAGGAATTACGCGACTTTCTTTGTTTTCGTGTGTATTAGATCATAAATTTAGTGCCTCGGAGCACCTAAATATTTTTGTTAAAAAAACTTTATGAGGGCCTCCATAATGAGTTGGGAAAGCATTAGGTACAGTCCCACTATTTTTTCAGGCATATTTTTTCATTACAAGCCAACTTTTAGAAATTACGCGGCTTTCTTAGTTTTCATGTGTATAAGCCCATAGATTTGACACCTCGAATCACCCAAATTTTTTTCTGAAAAAAACTCTATGAGAATCTCCGTAATGAGTTAGGTAAGCGTTAAGTACAGTACCACCATTTTTCAGGCATATTTTTACATTTACAAGTCAACTTTTAGAAATTACGTGACTTTCTTGGTTTTTTGTGTGTATTAGCCCATGGATCTGGCGCCTCAAAACACTAAAAAATATTCTTTGAAAAAATTTATGAGGACCTCCGTAATGAGTTAGGGAAGCGTTGCGTACAGTCCCACCATTTTGTGCAGGCATATTTTCACATTTACAAGCTAACTTGTAGGAATTATGCGACTTTCTTGGTTTTTCGTGTGTATTTGGCCATAGATCTGGCGCCTCGGAGCACCCAATTTTTTTTCTAAAAACACTTTATGAGAGCCTCCGTAATGAGTTTGGGAAGCGTTACATACAGTCCCACCATTTTTTCAGGCATATTTTCGAATTTTCAAGCTAACTTTTAGAAATCATGCGACATTCTTGCACTACAAGAAAAATGACCTTTAGCGAGGGGACATTTGGTTGTTAAAAGTTCAAATCCGGTTGCTAAAGGTCATTAACGATAGAAACAAATCCGGTCGTCACCCATCATTAAAAGCTCCGACATTAAAAGTTTAACGACGGATTTCTATCCGGTCGTTAGTGAACTTTTAACGACGGCATAAAATCCAGTCGTTAAATGTCCTTTAATAGCGACCGCATTTTCCCTATGCTAATTAACCAATCTGGTCGTCAAAATCGTTTGCAGCAACTAACATCCAATGAATACATGCATTTTTAACGACCAAAACTCCTTTCGTTGATTGTATGCTAGTTTTGACACCAATACTTTTAACGGTCAATTTTTAGTCACTAATGGTCATTTCAATTTATATATATCAGATACACTAGTCATAAAATAGTCTAAAATATTACATCTACATTTGCTATTATATAAATATTGTACAACTAAAAACTAATAATAATAATAATAATAAGGGAAAATGGTTCAAAACACACTGTAACTATGACCGAAATTGTTGTTACTCACTCTAACTTTGCGGGGGTCCTATGACACATCTGAACTAATTTAAATCAGATTATATACCCCTTTAATATGTCATATCCACATGTGTTAAAGGGATGATATACACGCGTCGCCACGTGTATATTTCATATTTTAAAATTATTTTTTATTTTATCTTTCTTCTTTATCTTTTTTCTATTCATTTTTTTTTACTTTTTTTAAATTTTGGAAATAGCAGTATTGTACTTGTCTTCTTCTCCAAAAAAATTTCTTGTTCTTTTTCTATTCATACCAATTCAGATGAGCTTTCTTTTTTTCTTGAGTCCCTTCACAATATTTTTTTTAATCTCATCTTGACCATTATTGTAGTTTTTGTTCAAAATCATCAAAAGTTGATAGTTCTCAAAGAAGAAATGGGTCTTCCTTTTAGCGAGTAATAAATTTTTTTTTGGGCAATGAACTTTTATTATCTTTCTGACAGATCTGAAAATTTGTGGTCTTCTTTGTCATCCTGATAGTGATGAAAGAATATTCTGATGAATAATGGTGTAGAGGTGATGATTTGCATTTTCACCAACAAAATTTGATTGTGGCGGAGCTTGCAATTTTGGTGGTAATAATAGTTGTTGGGCTGAGGGAGGCATGTGGTATCATGGTGGTAATTGTTCCGCTAGTAATTCTTGCGATTGATCTGTTGCTGGTGTCAAGACCACTCCTCTGCCATGGCTGGATTCTCAATAAAGAAGAAAGCAAAAAATAAAATAAAATAAAAAAATGTTGGCATTTAAGTTATAATAATAATAATTAATGATTGTAGTTATGTTGATGAGTATTGGTAATTATATTTCATAATTGTTACAAAAAAATAAAAATTAATGATTAAGTTTAACTTACTAAAAATATCCAATTAAAAATTGACATTTGTATATATTTCTTATCAAAAATAAATTAAACTGATATCTAAATCTACTAAACTTGGGGTATTTAATGAAAAAAGAAAAAGAAAAATGATGTGGGCTGCCATGTGGAAAATGGAGATGGGTCCATTTTGCTTTAAGTTTACCCTGACGCGCTCATTGTATGTGTGGTTACTTGCTTGTTCACTTAAGTTGATAATACCTTCAATAATACATTTAAAAATAGTCTAGGGGGGTCATAGGACCCCCGCAAAGTTAGAGTGTGTAACAACAATTTTGATCATAGTTGGAATGTGTTTTGAACCATTTTCCCTAGTAATAATAATTTCACACATCCAAAAATATATTAAATTGTTGAATTGACAAAAAATTTCATCATTAATAAAAAAACTAAAGAAAGTTATATATCCCATATCCAAGTTGTGTATGGCATCAACTTTAATCAACTCCTAATTTTAAAAAAGGAAATTTTACAACATATATACATGTATACCATTTTTTTCCAGCATAATTTTTCATTTACAAGCCAATTTTTAGAAATTACGCGACTTTCTTAATTTTCATGTGTATAAGCCCATAGATCTGGCGCCTCGAATCACCCAAATTTTTTTTTGAAAAAACTTTATGAGGATCTCCGTAAAGAGTTAGGGAAGAGTTAAGTACAGTACCACCATTTTTTCAGGCATAGTTTTGCATTTACAAGCCAACTTTTAGAAATTAAACGACTTTCTTGGTTTTTTGTGTGTATTAGCCCATGGATCTGGCACCTTAGAGAACTAAAAAAATATTTTTTGAAAAAAATTATGAGGACCTCCGTAATGAGTTGGGGAAGCGTTACGTACAGTCCCACCATTTTTTTCAGGCATATTTTCTCATTTACAAGCTAACTTGTAGGAATTATGCGACTTTCTTGGTTTTTCGTGTGTATTTGGCCATAGATCTGGCGCCTCGGAGCACCAAATTTTTTTTCTTCTAAAAACACTTTATGAGAGCCTCCGTAATGAGTTTGGGAAGCGTTGCATACAGTCCCACCATTTTTTTTAAGCATATTTTCGAATTTTCAAGCTAACTTTTAGAAATTACGCGACATTCTTGCACTACAAGAAAAATGACCTTTAGTGAGGGGACATTTGGTTGTTAAAAGTCCAAATCCGGTCGCTAAAGGTCATTAACGATAGAAACAAATCCGGTCGTCGCCTGTCGTTAAAAGCTCCGACGTTAAAAGTTTAACGACGGATTTCTATCCGGTCGTTAATGAACTTCTAACGATGACATAAAATCCAGTCATTAAATGTCCTTTAATAGCGACCGCATTTTCCCTATGCTAATTAACCAATCCGGTCGTCAAAATCATTTGCAGCAACTAACATCCAACCAATACATGCATTTTTTACAATCAAAATTCCTTTCGTTTGATTGTATGCTAGTTTTGACACCAATACTTTTAACGGCCAATTTTTGGTTACTAATGGTCATTTCAACTTATATATAGTAGATACACCAATCATAAAATAGTCTAAAATATTACATCTACATTTGCTATTATATAAATATTGTACGACTAAAAACTAATAATAATAATTTCACACATCCAGAAATATATTAAATTATTGAATTGATATAAAATTTCATCATTAATAAAAAAAAACTAAAGAAAGTTATATATCCCATATCCAAGTTGTGTATGGCATCAACTTTAATCAACTCCTAATTTAAAAAAAGGAAATTTACAACATATATACATAAGATAGGCTTTTAAAATCCTTGTGAAGTTTAACTTGCTCCGTACTTTCTTGAATGATAAATTCTTCACTTTCAAAGCTGTAAAAAAAATAAGTGCATTAGTTTAATAACAAAGAATTAAGAGTTTAAAAAAGAAACACACATAGGACATACAGTCCAAATTCAACCTGTTGCCTCGAAACAACTGCACAAACTAAAACAAAGTATGAGTCACTAGTATAATGATAAACAAGATTGTACAACTAGTAATAGGCAATATTCAGTATCCAGGGGTTATGTGGACATGCTATGTTATGCACTAGTGCTCCCAACTGCTGAACTGATATGGAATAGGATCGCATTACCAAAGCATAGGTTTATACTATGGCTGGCTGTTCATGGCAGACTGCTAACTAAGGCGAGACTGCTGAGAATGGGCATATCGTGTGATAATAATACTTGTGTTTTGTGTGATGGGAATTGGCTAGAGGATGCAACACATATCTTCTCTGAATGTCACTGGACGAAGGGAGTATGGGAAGCAATACAAACCTGGATTGAGTTCAGAGTACAGAACAAATGTTAGGGCATGGAAAATGATCAAAATTACGATTATAAAAAAGAACCAATATCAAGAAGAGAGTATTGGGGAAGTGAAAGTGATAAAAAGATGGAAGTTATTATTCTCAAAAATAAGTGAAAGAAAGATGATGGAAATAGCAGAGGCTTCTCTGTATGAAATGCATAGGATGATCTACTTTTTATATAAGAAGCAGAGATGGAGTACACTACAAATAATACAGGAGGCTTGTAGACAATATAGCTGGAGTAGAGTACTAATACACAGGCAGAAGCTAAGGCAATACTAGTCTTGCAGACACTGTAACAACCAAAATATAGGAATTTGATTCTATAGACAAAATCAATGCTCCTAAAAAAATAGGATGGAAGGGCTATGAAATAACACATGAAGCATAGCAGGAGATTCCTTGTATTCTAGTTGCTAGACAACCATTGAAATACCACATTATGAATAAAGAGAATAAACTACAAGACATGCTAGCTAACCAGGATTTAGATGAAGTGGATAACATATACAATGGGTTTCAAGAAATGATAACTGAAGGGAGAAAACTCGTAAACATAGATAAATTACAGTGTCCTTATATCAGAATCACAACAGTCACAAGGTAATAAAGAGACATCAATTCAAGGAAATTAAGGCACATACATATTTCAAAGAGCAGCATGCAATCTAAAATAATGCCATACAGTTCATCTACATATACAAAACAACCCTTAAACTTTACAACTTATTTCAGCTGAAACAACAAGAGGGAAAGAATTTGAAAGAGAGGAAAAGTAGAAATACACAATAAAGTAAAGGCAAGGGAGTATAAATGTGGATTTACTGATGCAACAATAATCTAAGGAGACACATCCTCTGAGGTTAAACAAGGAATAAGCCCACCACATAAGGAGAAGGAAGAAGAGCCATTAGACATGAACTGTCGAACTAAGAGGGTGATGGTAAGGTGAAGTACACAAATCGGTCTCGTATTCCTAACTTAGATAAGAGCTTTTTTGATGAAAAATCAAAACATTAATTGAAACATATTTTCAACTTCATTTGGCTATGTTGCTTTGGTACTTCTAACAAAAGAGATACAATAGTTTTTTCGTTGGAAAGATGGAACTTATTTTACATCAATGCAAAGATACATGGGAGCCATTAGTTTCTCTAGTTAAGTACATGATATTAGCATCAGTGGCTGGGCTACTGTTTATTTTTAAATTAAAGAGTGGGAACAAGCTCATAATTAATAAAAGACAAGTCTGTAAACATGGACATACTAGAGGCCTCTGTAAACGGCCTGAAGAACAGGGGATTAGATATACAATATTTCAACAAAACACAACTCTCCGAGTATAGAAAAGAAGGGAACCCATCAGTTTACAAGAGGAATAGAGTAGCATTCCTACAAAAAACTCCAACTAATGAAAAGAATTTCATATAGCATTGCAATCATTTCATCATAGAGAAAAAAAATCAATCTATTAACCTGTTAACTGGTTCATCTACTGATCAGTGGAAGATGGTGGTGAATGAAGGTGACCAAACACTACACTTGCAAGTTGTTCATAGTTGCTCTCGATTTCATCCATGCGTTGACATTTATTCTCTAACTCATCTATGCGTTTTTTTAATAAATCATTTTCTTTTTCACTTGCATTCAACTTATCTAGCAATGCAGCCTTTGAAGAGTTACCACCTTTCAACTCCTTAGTTGTTATCCCACCCCCAAATCCAACCACACGACTCTTACGTTGAGGTCTAGAGCACTTTTCAACGACCTCAATATTTGTAAGAGTTGAATCAGATTGAACCAATTTCTGGATCTCAACCTATAAAACACAAGATAAATTAAAATAATAAAGCACATAAAGCAAAATGATGTAATATGAAATTTATCACTAAACATAGAGATTTTGCATTTGTTTCAGATTCGACAAGCTTGTCATCCTTCTTACGTGTTTCGAAGAAGATAGTATCCATGTTTGGTGGCTTACCATCTTTTCCACCCTTCACATATAAATAAAAAAGTAAAAGAAATCAATTTAACAAAAAATAGGATTTCTAAAGAGTTTCTAAATTTACTTAATAATTCATAAATAATCTCTCTAATAGGCTTACTACCCGTTCGATGAGGCATACTTAGCTTAGACCTATTGATTGAGTTTCTTGTACTTTTTTCCTATATTAACAAAAAACCATGAAAATTATAACCAGCTACTTAAAATAATATGTTAATAAATAGTAGCTATGAAGTCATGCCTTAAACTTGTCACTTAAGAAATGCTCTTTAATCAGTTATTCCAAATCACCCTCATCTACCTCTTTTGGAATATCTTTTAGAGAATCGCGAAATGGTTTAGACTTCACACTCTTGTGTAGCGATCCTCTCCAATTATTCCATAACCTTTGCATAAGTTGCAAGACATGTTATTTTTGATCATTCATGTCGCCACGTACAAATTTATTCTACAATATTTCCCAAGTATCATTTTCATGTTGTTAAGAAGGATGAAATACTAGGTTCAAGAAGGTTTTATAAGCATTAACAAGGTTAAAGCATGACATATATTTAGGGTCCAACTGATCTGGTCCATTGAGCCTAAACAAGCTTTGTGGATTTCAAAGTAAATCAGCAGAAAGAGGACATTTACAGCATGTTCATACCATATTTGGCTTGAAAATAACTATAAGATCTTCCATCACCAAAGGAAAGTAATTGGAAAGCTAACTAGACAAATTATCCTGGAGATGTACTTTAGGGGGCATACAAAGAGCAAACTAGCACAAAAAACTTGAACAACTAAGCTTCTATCCATAGAGTAATGAATTTCTTATTTTTGGTATCATAGGCTAGTCAAGTAGAAAGTTTTGTGGTCTGGAAAGTGGTAGGGAAAATAGTTCACTGTTTGTGCTTGTTATGTTCCATTGAGAAACAGTGGGTCAGCCCTGTTTGGTTTTGTAATGAGCTTCTTTAGTATAAATAAAATTATTTATTTACCAAAAACAAAACTAAGGTCAAGGTGCTCTCGTGTACTTCTAGGAATTATCCATCCAGTAGCTAATGTATAATTTCATTTAATAGAACACAAAGAGCTGAAGCTTATACTAAAAAACAGAGGACAAAGTCCGTAAGAACTGAAACTTTTTAAGGCTTGCTACTGCCTTTTCTTTATTATATTTTTGCTTACTGTTTGGTATAACTTACACCATATGTGTGTATATATATATATATATATATAAACACAGGAGACCTAGGTACATTAAACAAGCTATACATTGTCCATAGGATTACTAGCTAAATTAGGAGTTGTAGTCGAAGTAAGAGTGGATGATGTGCGACATGTTCCAATACTCCCATCGCAAGCTTAACGTGGAGCAACAATAATTAAAACAGAGAACATAGCTTAAAAACTGAAGCTTTTTAAGGCTTGTTGCTGCCTTTTCTTCATTATATTTTTTCTTACTGTTTGCTGTAACTTACCCCATATATATATATATATATATATATATATATATATATATATATATATATATATATATATCGACACAACATATGTTTAACTAGGCGACTAGGCACATTAAACAAGCTATCCATTATCCATAGGATTACTAGCTAAATTAGAAGTTGAAGTCGAAGCGGGAGTAGCTGATGTGCGACATGTTTTAACTCTTCCATTGAAAGCTAAAGGTGGAGGAACAATATTCATATTGGCATGAAGAAATTCAAATTTGGCAATAGCAAGAGGCTTGGTGACATTGGCAAGTTGATCTTTGGTGGATATAGATTGGACAGAGAGATCCTTGTGAGCAACTTTGTCGCGGATGAAGTATTAATCGATTTACAAGTGCTTGGTGCGAGCATGAAAGATAGAATTAATTGATAGATAGGCAGCACCAAGATTATTACATCAAAGCACATGACATAGCTTCCTGCCAAGCCTTGTGTTTATTCACTTTTGTGAAGCTGGTAGGCACAATGGAAGGGGGAGATGATGAGTTTGAATTTATGACAGTAGATAAATATGATGAGAGCGATGGCCGAGTTTTAACCAAGTAAATCTCAACACTGCGATTTATAACAATCAAGAACCGATGGCCGAGTTGATTTTTCAAAGAGAATTATAGTTGTGTTGTTGTGAAAATTGATTATTTTACATGCCGATAAAACAACCTGGTAGTAGTTGGCATAAAAAATGACTAGAAGGAAGAATTGCAGGCTTATTCGACACAACTGGAAATTAAAAATCTTAATAGTTACAGCTATGTTTCAAGGAACTTTACAATTGATTAGGTGCAAATACCAGTCCATCCAGTAGCCAATGTATAATTGATTTCATACTGAAGCTTATTAGTAAAAACATATAACAGAGTCCCTATGGCCTGAAGCTTATTAAGGCATGTTGCTGCCTTTTCTTGGGCAAAACACCACTAAAATCCGACCAGTTAACCAGACAATGATGTCAAACAAACAGAGGAAAATTTACAATAGGTGCATCCTGTAAGTGCAAACTAACAGAGGAAAATTTACAATAGGTGCATCCTGTAAGTATTCACATAAAATCTTCTATCATAATATGACCCTTCCTACGTTCAATGCATCAATATAAAAACATGAACTAAGCACATGAAGCATTAACAACCTCTGAAACTATGTGAAATCGAGAAGTTGTGGAAGTTAGCGGCAATTACAAAGAAACTTATCCAAGTATTTCGTTCTCCTAAGATGAAGAATGTAGAAGGAAAACTTCTAAAATCAGTACACGTATCACCTAAATAACAAAGTATCACCAGCAAGAAATGTTAAAATCAAAGATAACAAGATGAAACAGTACTGCTGAATCAAGAATTGGACAAAATTAGGTATCCCACAAATCAATTCATAGGTAAAACAACATAAACTTACCAAGAAAAATCCCAGAATGTGTCACAAAACAAGCAGTAGCAACGATTAGACCACTAAAAAGCAGATGAAGATGAGAGAAGTTAGAAGACAAAGACGAAATCTACCATCAAAACAGAGAGGTGATGATTCCTTTTTTAAAAAAATTAACAAATCAGAGACGTACAGATTATTTTTGGCTACCAAACCTGGAAACGGTCAATTTACCTACATAATATATTATATGTCTTATTTACGAGTTACAGCACATCTTTTATTTTTATATAGATTAACCTTATTTTTCTTATAAGAAATAGCAAAAATACTTATCAATTATTTTAATTTAAAACTTGGTTTTAAATTGGTATTATTACAAATAATTTTTTTAAATAATTGGGACTTAAATTTATTTATTTTGAAGATACTAAAATATTTATTAAAAAAAATTGACGTCATTAATAAAAGAAATAAATATAAATTACAATTACAATACATTTTGAATTCAATATGTTATACATATTATAGGCATTTTCAATGCACATGGTGAATATATAATTAAAACATTTTTAATACAAATGTATTATAAGTATTATGTATGAATTTCAAATATTTCGATACAATTTAAATTAATTTTATGTTGTTAAAAATGTATTATATTTGTTGGAATAACAACAATTGAATTTAGAACAATGTATAATATTGAATTTGAATTGTATTATAACTATCGTTTATATTTATACAATTTTAATAATACAAATTTTTTAGAGCTTCGCCTCTTCTTTTTCAGCAAATCACCACCACCAAACCACCGATTGTTTACATTTAATACAGTTTTGATACAACTTTGATAGAATTTTTCATAGCTTCACCTAATATTTACTAAAACATTTTTAATACAAATATATTAGAAGTATTATATGTGAATTTTCAAATATTTCAGTACTATTTAAATTAGTTTACATAGTTAGAAATGTATTATATTTGTTTTGAAATAATAATTATCAAATTTATAAAAATGTACAATATCGAATTCGACTTTGATACAACTTTAATAATAACTGTGGAATTTAATACAGATTTTTAGAGTTTCACCTCTTCTTTTTCGTAATCACCACCACCAAACCACCGATTGTTTATATTTAATACAATTTTGATATAACTTTAATACAATTTTTCAGAACTTCACTTGATATACAATTCTAATACAACTTTAATACAGATTTATATCAAATGGTTATTAAAGCTAAATTTTTGTCATATATGATAATAAAAATAAAGTTACACTTAAAAGCGTAATTAATCAAATAAAATATATTATTTATATAAAAATTCCTTGTTGAATCATTTTACTTTTTTTCTGCTACAAATTAAATGAAAAGACTACAATAGCCTCCTCTTGGCATGCATGTGTTGACTCTTTGTTAATTTGGAATTACTGTGGAACTAGAGTCGAATTTGCTTCAAGACATCTGCACACGCTTCAAGAGGTATTCCTTGAGTTAATTTTCAGCATACTTTGTATGTGATACGTATTTGTGATTGTTGTCTATATTCGATATATGATTCTGAAATGCTTCCGTTGTGTATGCTATTTTCATAACACTTTTTTTTCTCTGTTTTGCAGGATAAAGTGATGAAATGTGTTGAATTGATTAAAAAACTATCTGATTCTTTTTTAAATCCAAGAGCTTCTATTCCTCAAAGTTCAATTGTTGTGTTGGATCATATGCAAATTCTTCATATAGTAATCCAGTTGTTGAAAAGAAGAAAATTAAATACACCCCCACAAAGTGGAATATGGAGACAATGAAGACATAATATAACGATGGGTAAAAGAGATTGTAATTGTTGAATCATTTGGTGATTGGATATTAGTCAAGAGGTGATCATATGCCTTTAATATAAAAATAAAATCTTCTAATTAATATTGTCAACATAAAAGATTATTTTATTTTTTTCTGTTACAAATTAAATGAAATGACTACATTAGCTTCCTCTTGGCATACATGTGATGACTCTTTCATTTTTATTGTTACTCGTATTTTCTAAATGTGCTGCAACACACAAATTACAACATAGCGGGTCCAATCATCACAACATGAAATTAACCTTTAAGTCGTGGTGACATATTTTTATCACACAAGACATCAAATGATAGACTCTATTTCATTCATCTTGTTTCAATAATATGTATAACATCCTAGCCAATCTCCATATTTCTTTAGATTATTGACCCAAGATTTAGAAAACTTCCTCTAAGGGATGACTTGTGTATCAATTCTCACTCTCATGTCATGCCTCGTAATTGGGACACTCTTTTCCCTTTCACCATTTGACATATCTGGCTGAATAGGAACCATAATATTCATAACAACACAACGCGCTTAATCTCCATCGATCATGTCCTAGCTCGTGCGATCAAATTTACCTACTCTTCTAACTTCCACTCTACTAAAAACACGGTCACTAGCTAATAATACTATTCATATCCAGTGGTTTCCCCTCCAAAAGCACCACTTCAAGCTTAACATTGATGGTTCCTTTAACACCTCATGGTATTGGGGGTGTCATCAGAGATGAGGTTGGTAATCGGAAGATTAGGCTCGTCCGAAATTTTTTGGGACCCAAACCAAAAATCCAACCAACCCAAAAATCACCTTCCGGAGATTATGGAACTATCAAAATTCTATTTCAAAGAAAGTTGAGTAACTTTCTGTGAAAAGAACTATTAGTGAATGATCATCTGAGATATGTTGTACAACTAGTATAATTCATCTGCTCCCTTATTAAATTTTCCTCTCAACTCCGGGAGAAACTAAATCATGCGCAAAGAATAATCAAGCTTATAGAGGGTGTCTTTCCTTATGCAGAATAATCAATTGAATCCTAGTTTTGCAAAATGCATATTTTTATATCAGTTTCACTCGAGTCTCTTTCATTTTCCATCAAATTAAGAAAAGCATTTTGTTGTCTCTTCTATTTCCAAAGCAGCTTCATACTATCCTGCTTCAGACCTCTCTTCTTTATAATATAAGAGAGTAGAGGTAGCATATTAGACTTTATGAATATTGAATGCAGGACCAAACAAGGAATTGTAATACTAAGAAATGCGAGGGAAACGGAGCTCGTGCAAATAGTACATAAAGTTACATGAAAGAAATATTCTAGATATTATACTAAATTCTCATGACTATATCTGGTAGGCTCTGGAAAATGTGTAGCTGTGGAAATCCCAATTTTGCTTCATACATGAGCATTGATCTGTTGCCCCGTATACACCTCAGTCAAGCGAAAAATTCTCACAATCGTTGTAAGGTCAGAGATTAATTTCCTTTTATGGACGAGGCAGAACAAGATCATCTTTTTCTCTAAGCAACCCATAGAGGAGAAAGGAGAGATGTTGTCGTACATGAGCATTGACTAATTGCTCTTGCTCAATTAGTCATGTGTAAGTTTTGTGGGAGCTCGTCACTCTGCGTTGTAACTGTATCAAATTCAAGTACTGAATAGCAAGTCTGAAACATGTACTTGTGGTGCTTGTCGCATCCATTTCGTGTCGTATCAGTCTTTTTTATAAATAAGTTAGCAAGACCACCCATCATAGTGGGCTTCAAATCGCATGGGCGTAAACACTCAATATGGATAAGTTTTGTATTAGTTACATAAATCACATAGGGTAAAGATGAAATTACTATCTATATCTACTTTTTTTCTTATTACAATAATTCCTTAAAATTAACCCAATCCGGATACATTAATACAACAATCCGGATACATTATTAAAATAAAGGATTTCCCAATCCGGATACATTAGTGAAATCGCGGATACATTAATACATTAATACATTATTAAAATAAAGAATTTTAGAGATTTTTAAAAAAAATAGAAAAATATGAAAAATAATTTACTTAAAGCCGTGTAATTTAATAATTTTTCCATTTGTTTTTACATATTTCGTATGAAGGACCAACTCAACTTGTCAAAAAGTATTATATTATAATTTCTATCTTTCGTACTTTTTCATATTATAAATGACTTTCTACACTCGATATGGATTGTGAAGTTTCTAGTCATTTAAATAGTCAGGTTTTATGTGGACTAATCTTTGATTGGAGAGTGAAGAGTGATTAAGTTTAATGATTGAAAAAGAAGGTAAACATATGCCTGCTGCTATTACTATCATAGATTCACAAATGGGAATTTGAATATTTGTGTGTACTCAACTACCTTGACAGATTTCTTTCTACCTAGTTAGTTTTGAAATTACTGAATTTGGCCTATGGTACCTGTTAGTTTTTTAATTAGTAAATTTGGTATTATTTCCATTCGATTTACATTGTTGATAACATCAGTTCTTAATTTCACAGAACTGATGTAATTGCTAGGTGTAGCATGTTTGTTTGTCTCTTGCCGGCCCCGAGGCGCCTAGCCCCGGAGCCCCCCTCCCACCCTCCCCCGGCCCCGAGGCGCCGTGCCCCGCAGCCCCCCTCCCACCCTCCCCTGGCCCCGAGGCGCCGTGCCCCGGAGCACCCTCCCCCAAACCCTCCCCCAGCCCCGAGGCGCCGTGCCCCGCAGCCTCCTCCCCTCAACCCTCCCCCGGCCCCGAGGCGCCGTGCCTCGGAGCCCTCTACCCCACCCTTCCAGGGCCCTGAAGGCGCCGATCACCAGAGCCACCCCCCACCCCCACCCCCGGCCCGAGGCGCCGTGCCGGAGCCCCCCACCCCTCCGGCCCGAAGGCGCCGTGCCTCGGAAGCCCTTCTACCCCCACCCTCCCCCGGCCCCGGAGGCCCCCCCGCCCAAACCCTCCCCCGGCTCGGCGCTGTTCCCGAAGCCCCCTGCCGGACCCTCCCCCAGGGCCGCGCCAAGGCGCCGTGCCCGGAGCCCCCTCCCCCAAAACCCTCCCCCGACCTCGAGCGCCGTGCCCCGGGGGCCCCTTCCCAAACCCTCCCTCCAGCCATGATCAACGTGCCCCGGAGCCCCCTCCCCCTAAACCCTTCGCCCGGCCCAAGGCTTCGGCCGCGTGCCCCGAGGCGCTGTTCGCCCCGAGCCGCCCTCCCCCAAACCCTTCCCCGACCCAAGCACCGTGCCCCGGAGCCCCACCCCAACCCTCCCAGGCCCAAGGCTCCGGCCCATGCCCAGAGCCCCCCCACCCCCCCGGCCCCGAGGCGCCTTTTCTGCCCCGAGCGCATGTGCCCGGAGCCCCCCTCCCCCAAAACCCTCCCCCGACCAGAGGCCGCCATTGCCCGGAAGCCCCCCCCAAAACCCTCCGCCCTGCCAAGGTCCGCGCCGTGCCCCGCAGCCCCCCTCCCCCCCTCCCCTGGCCCCGAGGCGCCGTGCCCCGGAGCACCCTCCCCCAAACCCTCCCCCAGCCCCGAGGCGCCGTGCCCCGCAGCCTCCTCCCCTCAACCCTCCCCCGGCCCCGAGGCGCCGTGCCTCGGAGCCCTCTACCCCC